>BSBK01006919.1:0-287083 GCA_027943335.1 Chamaecyparis obtusa | reverse complement strand
TGTTGTATGTACCAACTGAAACGCTCCTTCCGCAAATGAACCATGACTTCGTCACCAACTTAAAATTCTTTATACCTCCTTTTCTCATCTGCCTTAGCCTTATACTGTGCATTCATCTTGGTAATATGCTTCCTCACCTCTTCATGGATGTTCTTCAAGTGTTCTGCAAAATCCTCAACTTCAGCACTACTTATTTCTCCTTTATCTATCTTCCTCAATTCAGATGCATTTCTTGGACTATTTCCATATACAATCTGGAATGGTGATTTACCAGTGCTCCTGTTGACAGAATTATTGTATGCGAATTCCACCTGAGGTAAAATCAAATCCCATCTTGTTGGCTTATCTCCAACCAAACATCTCAGCAAATTTTCCAAACTCCTATTCACCACCTCTGTCTGTCCATCAGTCTGTGGATGATGTGATGAACTAAACTTCAAATCTGTCTTCAACTTCTTCCACAATGTATGCCAGAAATATCCAACAAACTTAGTGTCCCGATCTGAAACTATGGTCTTTGGCAAACTATGAAGTCTCACTACTTCTCTGAAAAAAAATTCTGCTACATGAACAGCATCATTAATCTTCTTGCAGGGGAATAAAATGTGCCATCTTTGAAAATCTGTCAACTACCACAAAAATTGAATCGTGTTCCCGCTGTGTCCTCAGTAAACCAAGAACAAAGTCCATGCTGATATCCTCCCAAGGCTTATCTGGTACAAGTAATGGCTGATACAACCTTGTATTCTGCTTCACTCCCTTCACCATCTGACATACTCGACAACTCTGTACAAACTTCTTCACATCTTGCTGCAACTGTGGCCAATAATAATTCTCACTAACCAAACCAAGGGTTTTATCACGACCAAAATGTCCAGCCAATCCTCCGCTATGCTTCTCCTTGATGAGATTCTCCCTCATAGAACTTCGTGGAATGCACAACTGACTCCCTCTGAATAGCATATCATCCTGGATGATGAAATCCAACCATTTCATCTGTCTAGAGTAACAGGTTCTGTACAAGCTTTCCAAGCTTCACCAAAATCAGGATCCTCTGGATATAAATTCTTGAGTTCCTTGAACCCAACCACTTCAATCTGCATTTCTGTCAGCAATAGTTGCCTTCTGCTAAGAGCATCTACAACCCTATTAGACTTTCCACTCCTGTGTTTCAAAATAAATGTATAACTCTACAAAAACTCAACCCATTTCAAATGCCTTTGATTCAATTTTCCTCAACTATTCAAATATTGCAAAGCTTGATGATCAGTATACAAAATAAACTCCTTAGGAAGCAGATAGTGCCTCCACTTTTTCAATGCCTAAACTATAACATAAAATTTCTGATCATAAACAGAATATTTTCTCTTGGCATCATTTAATTTCTCACTGAAATAAGCAACAGGTTTACCTTCTTGGCTCATAACAGCTCCTATTGCAATACCACTAGCATCACAATCTACTTGAAACACCTTATTAAAATCTGGAAGTGCTAAAACAGGTTGTTTTGTAACTTTTTGTTTCAACAATTGAAAACTCTTTTTTGCCCCATTAGTCCACTTAAACTCTTTTCTATCCCCTCTCATTGTTTCAGTCAAGGGTCCACAAATACTGCTAAAATTTTTGATAAACTTTCTGTAAAAGCTAGCTAGACCATGAAAAGATCTTACCTCAGTAGCACTCCTTGGAGTAGGCCATTCAAGGATAGCCTGTACCTTCTCTGGGTCCATTTTTAGACCTTCTGCTGAAACTACAAATCTCAAATACACTAACTCTTTCTTCAAAAAACTGCACTTCTTAAAATTAATCAACAATTTCTCATCTCTCAACTTCTCAAATACCATACGAATATGCATCATATGCTCATCCAATGTCTTACTAAAGATCAAAATATCATCTAGGTAAACAATGACAAACTTACCCAGAAATTCTTTCAGAACCTCGTTCATGAGCCGCATGAAAGTGCTCGGTGCATTGGTTAGCCCAAAAGGCATGACTAACCACTCATATAGTGCTTCCTTTGTCTTGAAGGCAGTCTTTCATTCATCTCCTCTGATCTGAATCTGATGATATCCACTCTTCAGATCTATTTTTGAGAAATACACAGCTCCACTCAAACAGTCCATAATATCATCCATTCGTGGCAATGAAAACCTGTACTTGATTGTGATCTTGTTTATTGCCCTAGAATCTGTACACATCCTCCATTCTCCATTCTTCTTTGGTGATAATATCGCTAGTACAGCACAGGGACTCAGACTCTCACGGATCAATCCTTTCTGTAACAGTTCATGTACTTGTCTGTTCAACTCCTCACTTTCTGCAGGTGTCATTTTGTGTGCTACCTTATTCAGCAAACTCGCTCCTGGGATCAAGTCCATCTGATGACTGATTTTCCTGACTGGTGGTAATCCATCAGGCATGTTATCGGATACAATATCCTGAAACTCATTCAACAAATCTGCAACTTCTACAGGAACATCTTCTACTTCCTCTTTACCAACTTTTGGAATTAAAGCAAAACATACATGCTCATGCCTCATACCATCTAGGAAATTTCTTCCATCAACAAAAGTTATCCTTGCATTACCACATACCTTTTCTTCGGTCTCCTTCAATAGTTTTAGCTTATGTCACACTCCATCCTTTGTCAGGGAATAGGTATTCACATGACCATCATGTACAGCACATCTGTCAAACTACCATGGTCTACCCAACAACATATGACATGCATCCATAGATATGATAGCACACAATACCTCATCTTGGTATCTGCCAACCTTGAACTTTACTAGGCATTGTTCATTGACTATGACCTTGTGGTCATCCTGTACCCAGGCAATCCGATATGGATGTGGGTGTTTCTGTCTCTTGAGCTTCAACTTTGTCACCATCTCTTCTGACACCAAATTGTCAGTGCTTCCACTATCAATGATCACATCACAACATTTACCTTCACACTTGCACCTAGTGCGAAACACACTCCTCCTTTGCTCAAGTTCATTCTCACCACTCAACAGGACTCTTCTATTAATCAACGTTTCTCCTCTTTCAGCATCTTCAGAATTTGATGATCTGGCATCTTCATCTACATGCACAACTCTGGCCTAGCCTTCATTTCTCCTGTCTGTTCTACCCTGGCGCTGAGGACATTCAAATGCCCTATGACATTCCTCTCCACAGTGAAAACATGTTCCACGGAAGCCTCCTCTTCCAGATCCTTGTCCTCTTCCTCTTCCTCTTTGATCTCTATTATTCTGATCCTGGAAGTGATTGGAATTATTTCCGCGCTGATTCTGACTGCTACTAGCCTCATCATTCTTTTTTGAATCTTCATTTCGGCCACCATATGACCGTCCACCAGATCGTCCACCGCGACCTCTTCCATTTTGTCTGCTCTTGAACTTCTTGTTCAGCTTTTCCTCTACTTTTAGGGAAAATTGGTATGCCTCCTCAATACTGTTCATTCGAACCAGATTCAACTCCTCCTGAATGCTTGGCCTTAACCCATTAAGGTATCGGGCAACTTTCTCCTTATCAGCTTCTACATGGCCTATTCTGATGAGGAGTCGATAGAACTCCTCTGTATACTCCTGAACAGATCTTCCTGCTTGCTTCAAACTTTGCATTTTCTTTAGTAGATCAAGCTCATAATCAACAGGAATGAACTGTCGCTTCAATTTATCCACCATCCGATCCCATCTTGTGATTTTATCTTTCCCTCTTCTATTTCGCTCCAATTGAATTTCTTGCCACCAGATCTTCGCATGACCTTTCAGTCTGGCCTTCGCAAATTTGACCCTATCAGGATCCTCAACATCTTCATACTCAAAATATTCCTCACATTCATTGATCCAGTCGATCAATTCCTCTGGGTTAAGATTTCCAAAAAATGTAGGAACCTCAATCTTAGGTCTTTTCCCAATCTTAAAAATCGTTCGAAAAAGTCTTTCTTCCTCTTGGTTCACAATTTCAGCTTCTCCTTCTTGATATTCTTCTTCGGCTTCATCCTCACTTTCGTCTCTGACATTAAGATTCATTCCTCTATGAATCTCTTCTTGTAATGCTTGCACTTGTCTCTGCAGCTCTCGAACCTCAGGTGTTACAACACCAGCTCTTCCGCCACGTTCACTTCGTGGAGGCATTTTCGCGATGCGCGCTGAAACTCTAGCCACGGTCTTGGTGCAAACTGCCTCACAGTCGACGATCTGTTTACACACTCAAGAACTCCTGCTCTGATACCACCTGATGAAGGGTGCTCCCCTTAATACCACAACCACATAAGAGAAATAGAGAAACAACAACAATAATATGCAAGAACAGAAAATTGGCTTCTTATTATCTCCACAAATGTGGAATTACAAACTTTCAGAATTACAATATGCAAAGCCACATGGGCATTCCCTTACAATATTCTGTAGGACAAAGCCTCGAATCAATACCCAGATCTACTACCCAGAACTATTCTGAACTCCTAAGACAATAATACAGCCTTCCTTATATAGGCAATTTTCCACCGCCTGGGAAGGTTCCAGAATTTTAGCCAATAAGGCCGACCAAACTTAGAATTATTTTATTTTACATTTTATTACATCATAGTCGGCTCAAGATAACCTTTGAAACCCGAACAAAAATTTTGAAGAAAATTATTTTCTGCCATTTCGGGTGGCCCAACTTCCGAAGACCATAAGTCATCACTAGTTGACCCGATCGGCTATTATAACCCCATTTCGGAAACACCACGAAGCGCTCTACAGGCTTGACCAACGCAAGCGCTCATCACCCAAATTTTTGACCTCATCTGGGGCCTCTAAAGCCTTCAAAACTGAGTTCAAAGTTTCTGTACCCTGCTGCCAATACCGAAAATCTTCAATATCTTCCAATATACACTTGATCTGGCAATGAAACTTTACTGGCAGACTTATATGACCAAAATGAACCTCCAAGAAAGAAATCAGATCATTCTGAGCACATACAAAAATTACCAAAAATAGTAACTTTCCATAAATAGCAGCTCTGCACAAAATAGCCCTTATTGAATACAAAAATAGAAATATTTTTTGGGTGATGCAAGATTTCTCTTACACCCAGGATGCTCCTGCATCAGACACCCGGGGTAATTTGAGAAGTGACCCTGTCACGACTCAGGTGTGCAGAGGAAAACCAAGACGGCTAACCTCCTCCTTTGTCAGCCATGATGAATCTTCAACAGGTCATCCTTTCCACTTGACCAGATATTCTTCATATGTCTTGTTCCTGTTGGAAATATTCAGGAATTAACCAAGTTACTGAGAGGGGAGGGGTGAATCAGTAACTCCAAATTTTCTTATAATTTTAACATGTATTTTACTTTTTAACCTTTGCATACAGAAAGCATGAAACTTACAAACATTCACAATAATGACACATAGATTTGGTTACCCAGAAACCTTCCAAAAGAAAGTAAAACTGGGGTGGGGATGAAACCCACAAAGCTTTAATACTGCATAATAAAGTTGGCCAGTTAAGGCTTACAATTTGATCACTTCTGATGATCTGCCCTGTTAGGAGCAATAAGGATTGCTAAATCCACCCTGTTAAAGGATTTACAAACATACAATGAAGTATGCACTCGGTAAAGAGATTTTTACAAAGACTGTTAAGTCTACCCGGTTAAAGGATTTAGTACTGATTCACCTGTTAGAATGAAACAGTAGATCTCTGCTTTGCAACTAGATTGCTGAATGAGATTCGCTGATGTACTGATCACCTTCTTGTGATGAATTTGTCTTTGCTGTACCTTATACTTCTGATGCCTTCTGTAATTCACTTATTTCTGCCTTTCTTTTTCTTTCACATATATTCTACTTCATATATTTCATTACATCTTTTATTTCTACAACATTGTTTATATACAAGTCTCAAACAATTAATTACAATTACAATTACACAGTCGGCTTGACAAATAAACATAAGTGCTACTAAGTCGGCCCAAATATGGTTACTCGGTTCCTTCAAACTGACTCGGTGACTTTCTGATACTCGGCGTCCACTGCATTACTCGGCATCGTCATGCACTCAGTAGAAGTGAAGGCACGGTTCATACTGATCACTCGGTAGGTATTGAACTCGGTAAGTATTGGTGACTCGGTAGACAAGATATTACTCGGTTTACATTGTCCTGATCGGTTTGTACTCACTTGCTCGGTTTCCACTGTCTGCTCGGTTTGCACTGTCTGCTCGGTTTGCACTGTCTGCTCGGTTTATATTCAGAATGCAAATAAGTGTTGTCACTAGTGGCAATTCAGCTTAATGCCAACAATCTCCCCCTTTGGCATTAGTGACAAAAACACTTATTGGCCAAAATTTATATACACGAATCATGCTGAGTTTTATTTTGATTTTTCAAAATTTGTCTTTGTTATAGGGCTTTATACATTGTCTCCCCCTTTCAATGTGCTAATTGTTTCTTATACAAATCTATACAGTATACATATCTCTCCTTCTATACATATCTCCCCCTTTTTGACGATAATGCCAAAGGTGCATATACAAGTTATTTACAGAGAGAATCCAAAATTTGATAAGAAATCAGAATGTACCTTCATTATTAGTGCCAGGGTTCTGTCCCAACTTTCTTGCAGAATCTTACATGTTTGTATAGCAATTTGGACTTCTGCAGAGAGTTCAATCATGTGATCTGCTATGGAGAACTGATTGTCATGAATCAATGTTCTGGAATGTTCAATGTGCTTATACATTATATTCATGATGGGAAGGATCATGTGTTGGATGTCTAGCAGTGTGGACCGGATCCTTGAGTCTTCTTTCAGTAGATCAGACTGCATATTAGATAGATGTGAGATTTTCATGTGATGAGCAGAGCTTGAACTTGGTTCAAGTTGCAGCTTCTATATGCTAATCTTCATATCCTCATCCATTTTATTCATTTTATCTTTGACATCCTTTGTGAACTCGGCAAAATTGCATAGTCTGGCCAAAAGAGAGGTAGCATTCGAATAGATAGATTCTATGTTAGACAAAATTGAAGACAATTCCACTTGGTTAATAGCTATGTGCTGAGCAATGTGCTCAAGCACTTTATTGTTGAATCTCTTCTCGGCTCTTCCAACTAACTTTTCTATCCCGGATGAGTCCTCATTGTATTTCTCAACTGCTTCTGCTAATTGTAACAAAACATGCTGGGAGGAGTCTACTTTAATGCCTAATGCATCAGACAAAATGTCCTTAGCATCCTTGATGATTTGATACTCTTTGTCTCTCTCCTCTTTAAGCTTCTTTGAGTTTAGCTATGGCCATTTCCAGATCTAGCTTTTCATTTTCAATCACCTTGTTCAGTTTGAATACCTCCATTGTCCTGGATCTTTGCTCAAGCTAGTTAAGCTTTGTCTTGAGAACCAATGCAGCTCTGATACCAATTGTTGGAAATATTTAGGAATTAACCAAGTTACTGAGAGGGGAGGGGTGAATCAGTAACTCCAAATTTTCTTATAATTTTAACATGTATTTTACTTTTTAACCTTTGCATACAGAAAGCATGAAACTTACAAACATTCACAATAATGACACATAGATTTGGTTACCCAGAAACCTTCAAAAAGAAAGTAAAACTGGGGTGGGGATGAAACCCACAAAGCTTTAATACTGCAGAATAAAGTTGGCCGGTTAAGGCTTCCAATTTGATCACTTCTGATGATCTGCCCTGTTAGGAGCAATAAGGATTGCTAAATCCACCCTGTTAAAGGATTTACAAACATACAATGAAGTATGCACTCGGTAAAGAGATTTTTACAAAGACTGTTAAGTCTACCCGGTTAAACGATTTAGTACCGATTCACCTGTTAGAATGAAATAGTAGATCTCTGCTTTGCAACTGGATTGCTGAATGAGATTCGCTGATGTACTGATCACCTTCTTGTGATGAATTTGTCTTTGCTATACCTTATACTTCTGATGCCTTCTGTAATTCGCTTATTTCTGCCTTTCTTTTTCTTTCACATATATTCTACTTCATATATTTCATTACATCTTTTATTTCTACAACATTGTTTATATACAAGTCTCAAACAATTAATTACAATTACAATTACACAGTCGGCTTGACAAATAAACATAAGTGCTACTAAGTCGGCCCAAATATGGTTACTCGGTTCCTTCAAACTGACTCGGTGACTTTCTGATACTCGGCGTCCACTGCATTACTCGGCATCGTCATGCACTCGGTAGAAGTGAAGGCACGGTTCATACTGATCACTTGGTAGGTATTGAACTTGGTAAGTATTGGTGACTCGGTAGACAAGATGTTACTCGGTTTACATTGTCCTGATCAGTTTGTACTCACTTGCTCGGTTTGCACTGTCTGCTCGGTTTGCACTGTCTGCTCGGTTTGCACTGTCTGCTCGGTTTATATTCAGAATGCAAATAAGTGTTGTCACTAGTGGCAATTCAGCTTAATGCCAACAGTTCCTTGTGCTTCTACCAACATGACTGTCCAGTATATCTTCGATCTCCTTAGTGTCTGAACTAGTTGCTGGAATGCTCCACTGTGCTGCTGTGATCTCATCTTCAACACCTCCTTCATGATACTCTGTTAGATCTGAAATGTTAAACATTGGTGAAATATTTAGCTCAGTAGGAAATTCTACCTCATATGCGTTTCCTGAGTCATGTTTCTTCAGTATCCTACATGGTCCAAACTTCTTCATTTTCAGCTTGTTATATGTACCAACTGGAAACTGCTCCTTCCGCAAATGAACCATGACTTCGTCACCAACTTGAAATTCTTTATACCTCCTTTTCTCATCTGCCTTAGCCTTATACTATGCATTCATCTTGGTAATATGCTTCCTCACCTCTTCATGGATGTTCTTCAAGTGTTCTGCAAAATCCTCAGCTTCAGCACTACTTATTTCTCCTTTATCTATCTTCCTCAATTCAGATGCATTTCTTGGACTATTTCCATATACAATCTGGAATGGTGATTTACCAGTGCTCCTGTTGACAGAATTATTGTATGCGAATTCCACCTGTGGTAAAATAAAATCCCATCCTGTTGGCTTATCTCCAACCAAACATCTAAGCAAATTTTCCAAACTCCTATTCACCACCTCTGTCTGTGGATGATGTGATGAACTAAACTTCAAATCTATCTTCAACTTCTTCCACAATGTACGCCAGAAATATCCAACAAACTTAGTGTCCCGATCTGAAACTATGGTCTTTGGCAAACCATGAAGTCTCACAACTTCTCTGAAAAACAATTCTGCTACATGAACAGCATCATTAGTCTTCTTGTAGGGAATAAAATGTGCCATCTTTGAAAATCTGTCAACTACCACAAAAATTGAATCGTGTCCCCGCTGTGTCCTCGGTAAACCAAGAACAAAGTCCACGCTGATATCCTCCCAAGGCTTATCTGGTATAGGTAATGGCTGATACAACCCTGTATTCTCCTTCACTCCCTTCGCCATCTGACATACTTGGCAACTTTGTACAAACTTCTTCACATTTTGCTGCAACTGTGGCCAATAATAATTCTCACTAACCAAACCAAGGGTTTTATCATGACCAAAATGTCCAGCCAATCCTCCGCTATGCTTCTCCTTGATGAGATTCTCCCTCATAGAACTTCGTGGAATGCACAACTGACTCCCTCTGAATAGCATATCATCCTGGATGATGAAATCCAACCATTTCGTCCTGTCTAGAGTAACAGGTTCTGTACAAGCTTTCCAAGCTTCACCAAAATCAGGATCCTTTGGATATAAATTCTTGAGGTCATTGAACCCAACCACTTCAATCTGCATTTCTGTCAGCAATAGTTGCCTTCTGCTAAGAGCATCTACAACCCTATTAGACTTTTCACTCCTGTGTTTCAAAACAAATGGATAACTCTGCAAAAACTCAACCCATTTCAAATGCCTTTGATTCAATTTTCCTTGACTATTCAAATATTGCAAAGCTTGATGATTAGTATACAAAACAAACTCCTTAGGAAGCAGATAGTGCCTCCACTTTTTCAATGCCTAAACTATAGCATAAAATTCCTGATCATAAACAAAATATTTTCTCTTGGCATCATTTAATTTCTCACTGAAATAAGCAACAGGTTTACCTTCTTGGCTCATAACAGCTCCTATTGTAGTACCACTAGCATCACAATCTACTTGAAACACCTTATTAAAATCTGGAAATGCTAAAACAGGTTGTTCTGTAACTTTTTGTTTCAACAATTGAAAACTCTTTTCTGCCCCATTAGTCCACTTAAACTCTTTTCTATCCCCTCTCATTGTTTCAGTCAAGGGTCCACAAATACTGCTAAAATTTTTGATAAACTTTCTGTAAAAGCTAGCTAGACCATGAAAAGATCTTACCTCAGTAGCACTCCTTGGAGTAGGCCATTCAAGGATAGCCTATACCTTCTCTGGGTCCATTTTTAGACCTTCTGCTGAAACTACAAATCCCAAATACACTAACTCTTTCTTCACAAAACTGCACTTCTTCAAATTAATCAACAATTTCTCATCTCTCAACTTCTCAAATACCATACGAATATGCATCATATGCTCATCCAATGTCTTACTAAAGATCAAAATATCATCTAGGTAAACAATGACAAACTTACCCAGAAATTCTTTCAGAACTTCGTTCATGAGCTGCATGAAAGTGCTTGGTGCATTGGTTAGCCCAAAAGGCATGACTAACCATTCATATAGTCCTTCCTTTGTCTTGAAGGCAGTCTTCCATTCATCTCCTTCTCTGATCCGAATCTGATGATATCCACTCTTCAGATCTATTTTTGAGAAATACACAGCTCCACTCAAACAGTCCATAATATCATCCATTCGTGGCAATGGAAACCTGTACTTGATTGTGATCTTGTTTATTGCCCTAGAATCTGTACACATCCTCCATTCTCCATTCTTCTTTGGTGCTAATACCACTGGTACAGCACAGGGACTCAGACTCTCACAGATCAATCCTTTCTGTAACAGTTCATGTACTTGTCTGTTCAACTCTTCACTTTCTACAGGTGTCATTCTATGTCCTGCCTTATTCGGCAAACTCACTCCTGGGATCAAGTCCATCTGATGACTGATCTTCCTGACTAGTGGTAATCCATCAGGCACGTTATCAGATATAATATCCTGAAACTCATTCAACAAATCTACAACTTCTACAGGAACATCTTCTACTTCCTCTTTACCAACTTTTGGAATTAAAGCAAAACATACATGCTCATGCCTCATACCATCTAGAAAATTTCTTCCATCAACAAAAGTTATCCTTGCATTACCACATACCTTTTCTTCGGTCTCCTTCAATGGTTTTAGCTTATGTCACACTCCATCCTTTTTCAGGGAATAAGTATTCGCACGACCATCATGTACAACACATCTGTCAAACTGTCATGGTCTACCCAACAACATATGACATGCATCCATAGATATGATATCACACAATACCTCATCTTGGTATCCGCCAACCTTGAACTTTACTAGGCATTATTCATTGACCATGACCTTGTGGTCATCCTGTACCCAGGCAATCCGATATGGATGTGGGTGTTTCTGTCTCTTGAGCTTCAACTTTGTCCCCATCTCTTTTGACACCAAATTGTCAGTGCTTTCACTATCAATGATCACATCACAATATTTACCTTCACACTTGCACCTGGTGCAAAACAGGCTCCTCCTTTGCTCAGGTTCATTCTCACCACTCAACATGACTCTTCTATTAATCAACGTTTCTCCTCTTTCAGCATCTTCAGAATTTGATGATCTGGCATCTTCATCTACATGCGCAACTCTGGCCTGGCCTTCATTTCTCCTATCTGTTCTACCTTGGCACTGAGGACATTCAAATTCCCTATGACCTTCCTCTCCATAGTGAAAACATGTTCCACGGAAGCCTCCTCTTCCAGATCCTTGTCCTCTTCCTCTTCCTCTTTGATCTCTATTATTCTGATCCTGGAAGCAATTGGAATTATTTCCGCGCTGATTCTGACTGCTACTAGCCTCATCCTTCTTTTTCGAATCTTCATTTCAGCCACCATATGACCATCCACCAGATCGTCCACCACGACCTCTTCTGTTTTGTCTGCTCTCGAACTTCTTGTTCAGCTTTTCCTCTACTTTTAGGGCAAATTGGTATGCCTCCTCAATACTGTTCATTCAAACCAGATTCAACTCCTCCTGAATGCTTGGCCTTAACCCATTAAGGTATCGGGCAACTTTCTCCTTATCAGCTTCTGCATGGCCTGTTCTGATGAGGAGTCGATAGAACTCTTCTGTATACTCCTGAACAGATCTTCCTGCTTGCTTCAAACTTTGCATTTTCTTTAGTAGATCAACCTCGTAATCAACAGGAATGAACTGTCACTTCAATTTATCCACCATCCGATCCCATCTTGTGATTTTATCTTTCCCTCTTCTATTTCGCTCCAATTGAATTTCTTGCCACCAGATCTTCGCATGACCTTTCAGTCTGGCCTTCGCAAATTTGACCCTATCAGGATCCTCAACATCTTCATACTCAAAATATTCCTCACATTCATTGATCCAGTCGATCAATTCCTCTGGGTTAACATTTCCAGAAAATGTAGGAACCTCAATCTTAGGTCTTTTCCCAATCTTAGAAATCACCCGAAAAAGTCTTTCTTCCTCCTGGTTCACAATTTCAGCTTCTCCTTCTTGATATTCTTCTTCGGCTTCATCCTCACTTTCGTCTCTGACATTAAGATTCATTCCTCTATGAATCTCTTCTTGTAATGCTTGCACTTGTCTCTGCAGCTCTCTAACCTCAGGTGTTACAACACCAGCTCTTCCGCCACGTTCCCTTCGTGGAGGTATTTTCGCGATGCGCGCTGAAACTCTAGCCACGGTCCTGGTGCAAACTGCCTCACAGTCGGTGATCTGTTTACACACTCAAGAACTCCTGCTCTGATACCACCTGATGAAGGGTGCTCCCCTTAATACCACAACCACATAAGAGAAATAGAGAAACAACAACAATAATATGCAAGAACAGAAAATTGGCTTCTTATTATCTCCACAAATGTGGAATTACAAACTTTCAGAATTACAATATGCAAAGCCACATGGGCATTCCCTTACAATATTCTGTAGGACAAAGCCTCGAATCAATACCCAGATCTACTACCCAGAACTATTCTGAACTCCTAAGACAATAATACAGCTTTCCTTATATAGGCAATTTTCCACCGCTTGGGAAGGTTCCAGAATTTTAGCCAATAAGGCCGACCAAACTTAGAATTATTTTATTTTACATTTTATTACATCATAGTCGGCTCAAGATAACCTTTGAAACCCGAACAGAAATTTTGAAGAAAATTATTTTCTGCCATTTCGGGTGGCCCAACTTCCGAAGACCATAAGTCATCACTAGTTGACCCGATCGGCTATTATAACCCCATTTCGGAAACACCACGAAGTGCTCTACAGGCTTGACGAGCGCAAGCGCTCGTCACCCAAATTTTTGACCTCATTCGGGGCCTCTAAAGCCTTCAAAACTGAGTTGAAAGTTTCTGTACCCTGCTGCCAATACCGAAAATCTTCAATATCTTCCAATATACACTTGATCTGGCAATGAAACTTTACTGGCAGACTTATATGACCAAAATGAACCTCCAAGAAAGAAATCAGATCATTCTGAGCACATACAAAAAATTACCAAAAATAGTAACTTTCCATAAATAGCAGCTCTGCACAAAATAGCCCTTATTGAATACAAAAATAGAAATATTTTTTGGGTGATGCAAGATTGCTCTTACACCCAGGATGCTCCTGCATCAATTATGTTTAATTTTTATATTTTCACCTAACATGTTTGTCTATAGTTAACATGTTTATGGTGACACAACTTAGCATATCTTCAAGAAGGATTGACTCAAGTCCCTTTGGTAGAGGAGAATCCATGTACAAATAGAAGACTTCTTCCACTTTGTATCCTAGATATATATGCTACTCTAAACTCTCCCTCTACTTTAGCTCACACTTCTAAAAGGTCATGCATGCTCACTAAAGTTTAGATAAAGTGTAATGACATATATTGCATCCTATGAGATTTCACATTGCATGAGCCTTCCCTTTAGTCATAAGACAATTGTGAACCTTAACCTTAATATCAATTTGAAGAACATCTTTACCATCTTCCATGCTTGATTTCCTTATTGTTATGTCTAGTAGCACTCAAACCTATATATGTTGTGCTATCATCCCACATTATATTCATGATTGAGTTGACCATTGTGTTGTTGTAGTTGTGTTGGGTTATATCAAATGTGTTTGTAGCATACTAAAGAATACCTATATTTATAAAAAAATGCCCCAAACTCTTTTTTTTCACCCCTTTCCAATACCCACCCAATACCCCACTCACTTCTTTTCCTCTATAAACCATTTTAATACATCATTAGGTACCCCCTCTCCAAACCTCTAAAAACACTCTCCTTCAACAATATAGGCTATATATTACCCTATTTTTTGCCCATTTTAAACCCCCAATATGAATGCACGTGATAAGGTATTGCCCCATCAATGAATCCCTTGTAGATTATGATGACTTCATGAATACCTAGCTATTGAATAAATCTTTCCTTTTGGATTCACTTTTTCTTCCTCTTACTCGTGCACTCTCTGGACCTCTCTTGCAGTCTTTAAAATCAATTCTTTCACCATTCTCAACATATCAACTTTCTTTCCACTCACAAATGCTTCACTGCCTTGCTATCCCACTATTTGAGACATCCAACGAAGCTTTAATATCTTAAAGGTCATTAGTGTTCTTCATTCTAGCAAGATCCATTATTTCTAGTTTCAAGAGATAGTAACTCTTTGAATTTTGAATTTAATCCATTGTCTTGTCTACCAACATATTGTTCATATTTTGCTTGTCTCTATTTATATATACAATCTTATCTAAAGGTTTTTCATGAAGGTGAAAACACCAAAATGGGGGTTTGACTGAGGCAAACCTCTTAACATAGTCATTTGAATATTTTCTTTGATCTTATGTGTGTGGGTTCAAGTGTCCTAAAAGATCATTACATTCCCTAGAGCTTCATTCGTGGCTTTTATTTATATCTATTTCATCCTTCTCTTGTCAATTTGATCACCTTAATTCTTTTTAGTATTCAAAATGCAGCTAAGCCTACCTTGTGTCTTTATGTCATCTTTATAGTTTTTTCATATAGGATGCTTGTGCTTTACACTATCGTCCTCAACCTACATGTTTGTCTAGGACAAAGGGCTTGTTGAGCTACCTGAAAGATATATATAGTCTATATTTTTAGATACTAAAGTCTAAATAGTTTAGTTAATTTATATGGTAGAATAAATGTGCATTCTCTAAAACAATGAACAAGCTTAGAGGTTGCAGTTAAATGAGGGTTTATTCTGAATGGAGAGTTGGAACTCAAATTCTCGAGGGGTTTGATTACACTTTGTGGCAGTTTAATTTTCACACTATTTTGTGGTGTTAAATTTGAGATATGACACATAGAACTAGCTTAATAGTATGAGAAACATAGTTTGCTACACTCTTAATATGCTTAGGAAAGATAGGATCATCTTCGATGGGACAAAGGATTTTATTTACTTATTTGTTGAGGGGAATCAACATCTTAGTCCAGAAATCCCGAGCTTAGCTCTTGACAAGGCAGGGCTACAATAAATCCCAACAAAGACCATTACCAAATAAATCTAGATGGAGAAAATTGATTTTGCAATCTACATGAAACAAAACCAAAACCAAAACCCATAACCAATTATATCATCCATTTGAATTAAAGAGACATAAGATTAATCGTGGTCTTCTAATGAATGTAAATGTATTCATTGTGATATTGTTCTTAGGATTCAGCTGTTTTGTTTTTGAGTCAAATTCATTGACCCATGTTTCATGAGTAGTGGTTTACAAGAAGTCTCTCATGAGAACGAATGGAACACTTAGACTGTATTCATTTTCGCAGCAAACCCCGCATTGAAAGGAGGTAAAGAAAATGATCCGGTTCATGTTAAGAGTTTGTTTAAAAGATCTGCAGAGCACAAGTGAAAGCAAAAGCTGAATTGACATAGAAACGTACGCATGGGATGCGCTGGCGCACCCAAATGGAAGTTAGAAAGAATTACAGTGTCTTTGTAGGCCGCGCTTGCTTTCATGCAAATGGCAATTCGAGAAGAAACTCAAACCCTTCTCAGTCAACAATGGACAAAGGCGGTTTGACGCTTCGCAGTCAACAAGGGGCAAAAGCGGTTTGAAATATTTTGAAAGTTTTACAAGGCGTGTCAGTGTAGATTCCGAGAAAGTTGCTGGTTCAGTTCCACCCTGAGGCCATTAACAAGTTCTAAAATGCAAGCATATGACAATCACAGTTGAAAACTATATATTATGATTTGACAGGAACTTGGGTACCTTCATTCCCTTATTTATAATCTGATTCCACGTGGCAATGTTTCTTTCAAGTTGCATGAACAACGAACAACTAGGCGAGGCAGCTTCAACTCGGTAGTATAAATATGCATCATTCATGATCTCACCCACAACATCATTTTCTACTGCACTCTCTTCTTTTTTTAAAGAGAGTCAATAATGAATAAATTTCTACGTTGCGGGGCTGGCATTTTAGGTCATTGTACTGTATTTGGCCTTATTCCGATTCTAAATTTATTGTTAATGCTTACTGACATATATAGTAAGTGCTATACTTGTAATGAATATTGACCCAACTGGTATTGTTTTGTGTGAGACATCAGGAAGTGCATTTGTTTTGCTTATGTATGGAGCACCCATGTAAGTCTCTACCACTGAAAAACATTATTGTTTTAAAATTGTAGAAAATATCTGTGTTTACAATATGAATTTTATCATTAAATCAAATATTCTTAGGCAGAAAATTGTTATGGACAAATTAAGTTAGAAACTATGGTACAGATGAGAAACCCAAAATATGAGCTCTTGTGAACACAGGCCCAATCCATTGTATTTATAAGCAATTTCATATTAAATACATAGACACTGTAGATGAGTGTTAGATAAGGTATTAATGATGAACAGTGGATTATGGATGGTGGAAGACGGCTGCAAAGTACTGCATGTGAATAATGCGTATGGAAGCCTCATTCGGTCTGTGCTAGGTAGCTGGTAGGGGTAGTTAGTCTGTACTTGGTCGGCTGCTTTGTCTTTTGTCTGTGCGGATAATAGTAAGTAGATAATTAATTTACTTTTCTAATATCTTTTCATAAATTAATTATCAAATTGTTTTAAATATATTTCCATAATCTAGAAATGATGGATCCCGGCCTAAAGTCTTGTTAGCTATTTATTTACTATCACTCATCAAATTTCATCTTCTCTATTGCTTCTCGTCATCATAATCACTTTAGATTCTCCTGACTTACCCCTAACCGATACAATTCTGAAATGATTTTAAGCTTACTACGAACTCCCACAAGCCTCTTCACGATCTTTAGGATCTTCCACCATTAGCTCTGATACCAAGTTGAAAACAAGGTTATAGAGGAGAGCTCAACAAAAATCTGTGAACATGTATGTTAAGCTAATAACTTATATGTTAATCTACGAACAGGAGTAATTTCTGGAGGGTGATAAAGCAGAAGACAACAAGGGAGATGTCCGGAATGCCCTATGCAATAGGCCTCTTCAACTGTCTTATCTACACATTATATGGCTCCCCTCTCATTAGCAATGGATGGGATAATGCTCCTGTCATGGTTATCAATGCCATTGGCTTCCTCCTTCAGTTTGGCTTCCGCACCATCTATCTCCTATTTGCTCCACCTGAATCTAAGGTACTACATTACTACTGTATTGCTTACTTTTACCATGAAAGTCCCTAACATTTCTTTAGGGTTTGGAGGACTCCAGTTAATAAGATTATGTGAATGGCATGGCAGAGAAGAATGGGTTTGATGGTGGGAGGAGTATTAGTGGTGTTTGTTAGCACTGCAGCAACTTCCATTTGGGGAGTAGAAGAAGGCCAAAAGAAAATGCTTGTGGGAACTACTGGAATGGTGGCCACTGTCATTCTCTTTGCATCTCCACTATCAGATATTGTATGCAACCTCCCTCACATTCATTAGACTTATGTATTAAAAGTAAATATTCCAACATTGCTACTATACTGACATATACATTAGACCCATGTATTATAAGTAAATATTCCAACATTGCTACTATACTGACATATATACATTCTCATATAGAGAGCAGTAATTCGTAGCAAGAGTGTGGAGTGCATGTCATTCTACTTCTCAATGTTCGCTTTCTTGGGCAGCTTACTGTGGTTGGTTTATGGTGCTTTGAGCAGAGATATTCTTATCATGGTACTAATATGTTGAGCATATATTTGAAATTTATAGTCTAAGCAAATAAAAGCTATCTAACCGAGCTCATTTCATTTTTTCTGTAATTTATGTTTCATGCAGGCTCCTAATTTCCTTGGCATACCACTGGCTTCTATTCAGATGATAATATACTGCATTTATAAGCAAAAGAATCGAGGACGAATAGATGATGTAAAATTAGTAGTGACTGTGCAATCAGAAGGAACAGCTATAGAAAAGTGCCCACCACTTGGTCTTTCTGAACTTGACATTGAAATGCAGCAAAATATGAAGGAATCCATGAGATGACTTAAATTAATACTTATTAGTGGCTCTGACAAGGGCGGATAAATGTTACCCATTGTTTTATTTCAGAGTAGAATGACTTTATTCGCATCTTCAAACTTTAATGAGTTTTCTCTTGGTTTTCCTTTTACATTGTACAGTTCTAAAAACACAAGCTGATTGATAGATCAAAGTGAGTCGGAATTGAAATGGAATTCCTTATTTGTAGCTTACAATTAGGCAGGGGTCTTATGGAGTGGGCTTAAGTTCTTTTTTTAAAGAATACAAGATCTCATAAAGAACTATGTTCTACTCATTCGAATTCACCTTCTTAATTATATAATTATATATATAATATATATAATTTTGTTAATACTGATGGTGAAGCATTTTCTGGCCCTGCATTTGAGAAGAAGAGAAAGAATTTAATTGTATCTTCAAAAATTAAGAATGATATAATATATGGGGTTCGAATTCCATATCTATTTCAATAATAGAATTTCAATTCAGTCAGATGTCTTCTGATGTCTCTGCTTATTGTATGATGCCAGAACAATCACAATGGGTGTCCATAAACGAGATGGCATGTTAGTAGATTAGTTTAATTCATAAGGTTGTTGTTTGACTAACTTTACGTTCATTTAAATGCAACTTAGAGTTTGATTAATTGAAGTAAAATATTTAATTTTGTAGGTTATGATTGATAATTAGAATTAGAATTTTATTATTTTTTAATTATAATAGTATTATTGACCTAAAATTAACTTGATTATCACAATAGACTTATCTAAAGGGTGAGTAAACATGATATTAGTAAACTTGCACTTTTGATTATCACAAATTTATCCAAACAATATACTTTGGTTTTCGATAGGATCATACAAAATCCAGTTCCTTTGGTGTGCTTTTATCCTTATGATTATAAATTTCTTTTGAAGTTTTTAGTACCTATACATTTATGTGTCTAGAAATATGGGTCACACTTAGGACCACCTTGGGGAGACCTGATGTAGAGGAGGTTAGGGAGTCATATTAGACAGTTGAACATTATAGCCAAAATAACACCCAATTCAAAAAGTAACACAAAATTTTTATGTTTATCTTAATGATTTAGATTAAAAATTACAATCATAACTATTTGCAAAACAATGTTTTTCTTCAAGATCTCTTCCACATGCACAGATGATATCTTAGGTCCCTTCTCTCATGGTCCATCCCACTCACTCTAGACTATTGGCTCTATGAAGGACCCTACTACTTAATCAACTTGCTTGTCTCCTCTCTTTGATTATCCTCTACCTTGCTTGTCAGGATTCTTCTATCAATGATCTTCAACTCTCTTGACTATGCCCCTTCTATTTCTTTGATGGTGTGAATCCTTCCACAATTTTCTTTTAATATTTGTATAATTCCTATATGTGGAGAAGTTCAACTACTAGAGAAAGATAAGTTAAACTATTAGTAGTTATAGTATTGAATCCATATGGGAAGTTCAACCCAAATTAGCCACATGAATATATTTGAAAAGATCTCCAATATTTTAACCTTATCAGCTCATTTAGGAACTTTAAAATCTTTTTGGACATTCTCATAGTAATGGGAACTAGGAATCTACCACCATGTTGGAGGTCCCTATCCCTTTAATAATTATTCAATCAGTTTCTTTCCTCCTCTTCCTCCTTATTCTCCTTTGTTCATATTGTTACCCTAATCAAAACCCATCTAATTATTGAGTTCTCCCTCATTACTTGGTCAAGGAAACTGACCCCATATGGAGCTCTCAAAACTTTTATTTTATAGCCTTTTTTGGTGCTTAAACCCTAAGAGGAACTCCATGATTATTCCTTTATCGAGGCTTTTTAGTTCACTAGGAACTCGCATAAAGTCAAATGTTGTAACTTATGTCAAGGTTATAACCCTTCTAGAAAGTCATGAAATTTGTACTTGTAAATACTTTTCAACCTTATAGTCAAGGTTCTCATTCCAATTACAAACCCAAAATCAACACCTTGTTGTGGTTTTTACTTGATTAGGAATTTTCTAGATTTACCTTCACCGAGGGTTCCCACTTTAATGGGAACACTAAGATCTTGAGAGGATTTATTTGATTCACAACTGAAGGCATTCTTTTTATTTTATTCCTTTTCTTCTTGTTGTATTTTTTGTGAAAATGACCAATTTTTCTATGGTTCCAATAATCTTCAATAGACTTTCTAGGACAATTAGATCTCTCTAGGCTCCTAGATTTTAACTTCTTATCATTTTTCTTTCTACTCTCTTTCATTCCTTAGTAATATTAACATATTTTCTCTACATCTCTTCAAAAAGAAACAATGCAACCACTTCATTCATCTTGAAGATGGTATTGTTACTCCCAATGGTCACGAAAAGGTTATCCCATGAGTTTGGAAAAAACTTCTTTAAACCCTTAGGTATTATAGATTTAGCACATTCAAACTAGCTCAAATTGATATTCAAATAGAATAAACACAAAACACAATGTTTATTTGGGGAAAACCCTTTCTGGAAAGAAAAATACACTTCAAAGCACAACCTAATATATTAATAATAATAAATAACAATTTAAAAATATAATTGTAGAGTTATGTTGTGTAGGAAGGAAATTTTTTTGGATGGTGCACATATTTATGAGTGTAGAAGGTGGGAGGGAGGATTATTGTGGAATCCATGAGTAGCAATAGAAAAAAATTCATGATAAAAAATATTGGATCAAACAAGATTGGCAAGGTGGTAGACAACAAAAAACAAAGTGGGAGGAAGAAGTCGACCGCGAGATACCAATGAACACTTTTAGAGAGAGAATCAATAACATATGGAAGGCGTATGATAGATCCATTTCAGGAGCATGCCACAATGAGAATGGATTTTATGATCTCTCCTTGCAATGACAAGATCTCTATAGAACACAATGGGTTTATGACAATGGTCCATGGGTAGATAAACTTAACTATCTCCATCAAGAAAAACAAGACCCTAATTATTCCTATTACATGTAGGTTTGGTTTCTGTATTCTCATACACCATCGACCTTAAAAACCTCTTGTGTTTTCCCTTCAGTATCATGATCAAGCGTGACACATTCCAACAATAAGGTTCCTAATGACGGATGAAATGTGTCGTCCTGTTGGAGTTTCTTGCCACTCTGTAGAGGATTCCTTATCTCTGAGTTCTACTAGTTCTCCATGTGTCTCCTTGAACACCCACACTAAAAAATGGGTCCTCCAATCATATTCAAGGAATATTCTTTTCATAAGGTTTTCTATGTATAACAACATTCTAGACAACTATTCAATCTACGCCATTCAGATTGGTCTATACAATCATCGTATCTCTAATCAATCCACCACATTTTTTCTTTTGAGCCCAATTGGAAGACATGCTATGATGAGCCAATTAAAGAAGAATTTTTACACAACATAAAGAATCAAGTGATCCACACTAGATTCTTTTGCATGCTGATCGATTAAAACAAATTGTAATTATTTTGTGATCTGTTGACTGAGGGTTATTCTATAAAACCCAAGAGACTGGTGAAATTAAAGAGGTTAAAAATATTGAACTTATGTTCAATAGAAAAGGAAATACATTGTATTATTTGTAGATGTTTTTAGCAAAGGAAATACATTGTATTATTTGTAGAAGTTTTACTTTTCTTCTCCTAGAACAAGACTCTATGGCTTGTTGACCAGGGGTGCATATTGTAGCATTGATTTTCTGGGGCAATCTCTCCCACCTTGGAATGTTTTCTCTTAATAAATCATGGGGACTATGCATTCAATGCCTTTTCCTTTTTATTAATCATTGTGTCATGTGCTAAATTCTTATAGGTTTTTTCCAATTTGTCTATGTGGTTGCAAGTGCTTTCAATTTGTTTATCTTGGAACAGAGGATGAATTGTATCACTTACAACCTTCTCCTCAGGTTGATTGGTTTTAGGAGGTGAGGTATTTCCTTATGACCCTTATACTAACTATTTATGTCTATTTTTAAATAATTTTGTATACCATGTCCTTGGTTGGAAAGGATCTCATTGTCTTTAGGAGCTTTATACCTTAATTCAGATCTTTGCATATGATGTCCATGACTAGATATGAATATGTGATCTCTACATTGGGAGAATTTATCTTCTCATTATCCAACCAACAATGAAGGGTATGTGGTGCACTGTGTTGTGAGTGAATGAAGGCATAAAAATTTGACCAGAACGGTTGAGCCCCTACAAATGCCATCTAGCAAATTCTTATCTCATCCAACAAAGATTTGATCTCGCACATCATCTTCCCTTAGCTTAGGGTTTGTTAAAGGTTTTTACCTTCCTTTTTTCCAAACACCACCCATGAAGAGCCAACTTCTAAAATCCAAACGGTTGTTCTCCATGACACACCCTATCCCACTCCTATAGAACTTTTGGACTACCCTTCTTTAGGAATGATCCTAAAAAAGGGGATCAACAATTTTTCTTGGCATTCCTAGTGGGACAATGCTAAATGTAGTTGCCAAAGTTAGTGCACATTTTGGAGTTCTCAATTTGAATGAATAAATAAAGTTCATGTGAAAAGAAACAGTTCGGGTCTAATTAGGTCATGGATTCATGTTACTAAATTTTTTATGATTGGGTTTCTCCTCAACCTTACATGTGGATCTAGTTCCCAATGCACAAGAGATGTTTCTCGATCTTTAACATGCACTAAGGATCATTGAGATTGAAAAATAATAGAGTATCCTCTCTAATTCCTTAGCTATGCTTAAGGTCTCTTATGATGAAATGTATTTACCAAAAGAGTCTATTTCAGAGAGCCAATTCACAAATGAAGATTTTCCAAAGTCTTCATGTCCAACCAGAGCTGAACCTGAATGGATTGGATTTCTAGAGTTCTTTCAATCCATGATGTCAGATATGATTTCATTGTTCAAGGGAAAACTGGTCCAATTTGACGCTCAAAGAAGAAAAATGAACAAAGTGAGCATGGTTCATAACTAACACAAGCAAGAAAATTTAAAAAATAAGATAGTCATCCCCTACTACATCGAAAGGTCAATGATCCAAATCTTCTATTATTCGAGCTCCTCTATTTTGTCAAAGATGATGAGCTCCCTAATCCACAGGTTTTGGAGGTTTCAAAGATTCCTTCAGAAGAGGTTCCTCCACGAGATTATCTCCCTAGCCCTCTCGTAGAGAAAAGAGAAATAGAAGATGATGACATGAGTTTTTGGGATGAGTTAGATGCTTTTTACACAACATTTGATGAAAGCACTCTACTCCCTTAGGTCAAATATTCTCCCATGTCTTAGATGGAAAAATCACCAGTTGTTGAGGCCTAATAACACACAAATGCATCCCCTACCAAAAATTATGTCAAGAAGGCCCACAGGTGCCTAGTGTTCTGAACTATCTTCTTGTTAGTCTGATCAAGTCATGCTCATGTTAGAGCATGAAAATATTCTTTTCAAGGATCTTGAGATGGCATCTCTTATGATGTTAGAGGAAGTACCCAAAATGAATTATGATGTCGTCACCTTTAATGTATCACACCCAAGAAGGGTAATACCCATGTTACCTTTCTTTTGCCAAAATACTCCAGAGCCATTAATTGTAAAGAAAAAGATAGGCCGCTAGGGTAGCTATTTCTCAATTCCAATAAATATTTTCTTGTAAAGGGTTTCAATTGTTAGATTAGTGTAAATTGTCAAGTTAAGTTAGTTGGTTTGTTTTCTTTTCAACAAATGGTACTACACAAGGTGACATGTTTCTGGTGTCCCATGTATAGTCTACAGTCCTCCTTGTTAGTTTGCAACAGGTCTTTCATGATTATTATTATCAGATGTCAAAATTTCTTCTATTTTAATGATGATTTAATTTATGTTGTGCTAACCCCTTTTTGTTTGTTAAGAGAAAGCATGCCAATGCAATAAGGTTTTCCCATTTTTTTGTGTGCATTCTTAGAAAGGTATTCTCTTCCCTAGCATCATTCTTATGTATGATGGCGAGGCCTCTTTTTATGATATTTCATTACTTTACAACAATCATTAAAGGTTCATTTTGGGATTTAAAGCAATAAATAGTTTAAAATGGTAAATTGGAAGAAAAATTAAATGTAGACACCAAAATAAAATAATAAAACACCATATATATTATATTTATCTTCGATACCTATTAGCATTCCAAAGTTTGCAAAAACTAACATGATTTTTCTCTATCATTTACATCTTTTTATATATAATAACATTTTTTTAGAAAGAAAAATATTTCTTTTTAGTGGCACTAGTCACGCATCCCCAGAACTAGATCCATTTTCATCTGATTCATTCTCAACCTCATTTGAGTTTTCTTTTGATTTAGAAGTCTTCTTTTCATTGGACTCGGTGGCTATATTCCAAGCTTTCTTGAACAAGACCCTTAGGAAGAAGTCTTTAATCCACTCCTCGACCATTTCCACATTTGGGTCCAAGTATTTCTTTAAAAAGTTGTGTTAGTGCCATGCATAACATAGATGAGTGTTGAGGGGCCTAAAGTAGAAATTCAACATGAATGGAACCTACGACACCTTTTCTCCTGTCTCGAGGAAGATCTTCAAGTTGGTTACCAGTGGTAGACTAACAACATAATGAGCTGCAACAAGCACATTTTCAAGCCCCCCGTAGTAGATTTTTCCAAACATGCCCACTATGAGAAACTTTATCATGTGCTTAGGTTCACCTAAATCCAACAAAGAGCCCACAAACCTAGATGAGATGTTGATGCAGGAGCATCCTGGGTGTAAGAGCAATCTTGCATCACCCAAAAACATTTCTATTTTTTTGAATTCAATAAGGGCTATCTTGTGTAGAGCTGCTATTTATGGAAAGTTACTATTTTTGGTAATTTTCGTATGTGCTCAGAATGATCTGATTTCTTTCTTGGAGGTTCATTTTGGTCATATAAGTCTGCCAGTAAAGTTTCATTGCCAGATCAAGTGTATATTGGAAGATATTGAAGATTTTCGGTATTGGCAGCAGGGGACAGAAACTTTGAACTCAGTTTTGAAGGCTTTAGAGGCCCCGGATGAGGTCGAATTTTGGGCTGAATGAAGCTTGCTTAATTTAGGTGTTGTAGAGCTCCTTGCGCCCTTTCTGAAATGGGGTTACAATAGTCAATCGGGTCAACTGGTGATGACTTATGGTCTTCGGAAGTTGGGTCACCTGAAATGGCAGAAAATAATTTTCTTGAAAATTTCTGTTCGGGTTTCAAAGGTCATCTTGAGCCGACTATGATGTAATAAAATGTAAAATAAAATAATTCTAAGTTTGGTCGGCCTTATTGGCTAAAATTCTGGAACCTTCCCAGGCGGTGGAAAATTCCCTATATAAGGAAGGCTGTATTATTGTCTTAGGTAGTTCAGAATAGTTCTAGGTAGTAGATCTGGGTATTGATTCGAGGCTTTGTCCTACAGAATATTGTAAGGGAATGCCCATGTGGCTTTGCATATTGTAATTCTGAAAGTTTGTAATTCCACATTTGTGGAGATAATAAGAAGCCAATTTTCTGTTCTTGCATATTATTGTTGTTGTTTCTCTATTTCTCTTATGTGGTTGTGGTATTAAGGGGAGCACCCTTCATCAAGTGGTATCAGAGCAGGGGTTCTTGAGTGTGTAAACAGATCACCGACTGTGAGGTAGTTTGCACCAGGACCGTGGTTAGGGTTTCAGCGCGCATCTCGAAAATGCCTCCATGAAGAGAACGTGGCGGAAGACTTGGTCTTGTGACACCTGAGGTTAGAGAGTTGCAGAGACAAGTGCGAGCATTGCAAGAAGAGATTCGTAGAGGAATGAATCTTAATGTCAGAGACGAAAGTGAGGATGAAGCCGAAGAAGAATATCAAGAAGGAGAAGTTGAAATTGTGAACCAGGAGGAAGAAAGACTTTTTCGGGCGATTTCCAAGATTGGGAAAAGACCTAAGATTGAGGTTCCTACATTTTTTGGAAATCTTAACCCAGAGGAATTGATCGACTGGATCAATGAATGTGAGGAATATTTTGAGTATGAAGATGTTGAAGATCCTGATAGGGTCAAATTTGCGAAGGCCAGATTGAAAGGTCATGCGAAGATCTGATGGCAAGAAATTCAATTGGAGCGAAATAGAAGAGGGAAAGATAAAATCACAAGATGGGATCGGATGGTGGATAAATTGAAGCGACAGTTCATTCCTATTGATTATGAGCTTGACCTACTAAAGAAAATGCAGAGTTTGAAGCAAGCAGGGAGATCTGTTCAGCAGTATACAGAGGAGTTCTATCGACTTCTCATCAGAACAGGCCATGCAGAAGCTGATAAGGAGAAAGTTGTCCGATACCTTAATGGGTTAAGGCTAAGCATCTAGGAGGAGCTTAGTCTGGTTCGAATGAATAGTATTGAAGAGGCATACCAGTTTTCCCTAAAAGTAGAGGAAAAACTGAACAAGAAGTTTGAGAGCAGAAAAAATAGAAGAGGTCGCGGTGGACGATCTGGTGGTGGCCGAAATGAAGATCCAAAAAAGAAGGATGAGGCTAGTAGCAGTCAGAATCAGCGAGGAAATAATTTCAATCGCTTCTAGGATCAGAATAATAGAGATCAGAGAGGAAGAGGAAGAGGACAAGGATCTGGAAGAGGTGGCTTCCGTGGAACATGTTTTCACTATGGAGAAGAAGGTCATAGGGCATTTGAATGTCCTCAGTGCCAAGGCAGAACAGACAGGAGAAATGAAGGCCAGGCCAGATTTGCACATGTAGATGAAGATGCCAGATCATCAAATTCTGAAGATGTTGAAAGAGGAGAAACGTTGATTAACAGAAGAGTCTTGTTGAGTGGTGAGAATGAACCTAAGCAAAGGAGGAGCCTGTTTCGCACCAGGTGCAAGTGTGAAGGTAAATGTTGTGATGTGATTATTGATAGTGGAAGCACTGACAATTTGGTGTCAGAAGAGATGGTGACAAAGTTGAAGCTCAAGAGACAGAAACACCCACATCCATATCGGATTGCCTGGGTACAGGATGACCACAAGGTCATGGCCAATGAACAATGCCTGGTGAAGTTCAAGATTGGCGGATACCAAGATGAGGTATTGTGTGATATCATATCTATGGATGCATGTCATATGTTGTTGGGTAGACCATGGCAGTTTGACAGATGTGCTGTACACGATGGCCGTGCGAATACCTATTCCCTGACAAAGGATGGAGTGCGGCATAAGCTAAAGCCATTGAAGGAGACCAAAGAAAAGGTATGTGGTAATGCAAGGATAAATTTTGTTGATGGAAGAAATTTCCTAGATGGTATGAGGCATGAGCATGTATGTTTTGCTTTAATTCCAAAAGCTGGTAAAGAGGAAGTAGAAGATGTTCCTGTAGAAGTTGTAGATTTGTTGAATGAGTTTCAGGATATTGTATCCGATAATGTGCCTGATGGATTACCACCAGTCAGAAAGATCAGTCATCAGATGGACTTGATCCCAGGAGCGAGTTTTCCGAATAAGGCAGCACACAGAATGACACCTGCAGAAAGTGAGGAGTTGAACAGACAAGTACATGAACTGTTACAGAAAGGATTGATCCATGAGAGTCTGAGTCCTTGTGCTGTACTAGCGGTATTAGCACCAAAGAAGAATGGAGAATGGAGGATGTGTATAGATTCTAGGGCAATAAACAAGATCACAATCAAGTACAGGTTTCCATTGCCACGAATGGATGATATTATGGACTGTTTGAGTGGAGCTGTGTATTTCTCAAAGATAGATCTGAAGAGTGGATATCATCAGATTCGCATCAGAGAAGGAGATGAATGGAAGACTACCTTCAAGACAAAGGAAGGACTGTATGAGTGGTTAGTCATGCCTTTTGGGCTAACCAATGCACCGAGCACTTTCATGCGGCTCATGAACGAGGTTCTGAAAGAATTTCTGGGTAAGTTTGTCATTGTTTACCTAGATGATATTTTGATCTTTAGTAAGACATTGGAGGAGCATATGATGCATATTCGTATGGTATTTGAGAAGATAAGAGAAGAGAAATTGTTGATTAATTTGAAGAAGTGCAGTTTTGTGAAGAAAGAGTTAGTGTATTTGGGATTTGTAGTTTCAGCAGAAGGTCTAAAAATGGACCCAGAGAAGGTACAGGCTATCCTGGAATGCCCTACTCCAAGGAGTGCTACTGAGGTAAGATCTTTTCATGGTTTAGCTAGCTTCTACAGAAAGTTTATCAGAAATTTTAGCAGTATTTGTGGACCCTTGACTGAAACAATGAGAGGGGATAGAAAAGAGTTTAAGTGGACTAATGGGGCAGAAAAGAGTTTTCAATTGTTGAAACAAAAAGTTACAGAACAACCTATTTTAGCACTTCCAGATTTTAATAAGGTGTTTCAAGTAGATTGTGATGCTAGTGGTACTGCAATAGGAGCTGTTATGAGCCAAGAAGGTAAACCTGTTGCTTATTTCAATGAGAAGTTCAATAATGCCAAGAGAAAATATTCTGTTTATGATCAGGAATTTTATGCTATAGTTCAAGCATTAAAGAAGTGGAGACACTATTTGCTTCCTAAGGAGTTTGTTTTGTATACTGATCATCAAGCTTTGCAATATTTGAATAGTCAAGGAAAGTTGAATCAAAGGCATTTGAAATGGGTTTAATTTTTGCAGAGTTATAAATTTGTTTTGAAACACAGGAGTGGAAAGTCTAATAGGGTTGCAGATGCTCTTAGCAGAAGGCAACTACTGCTGACAGAAATGCAGATTGAAGTGGTTGGGTTCAAGGAGCTCAAGAATTTGTATCCAGAGGATATTGATTTTGGTGAAGCTTGGAAAGCTTGTAAAGAACCTGTTACTCTAGAGAGGACCAAATGGTTGGATTTCATCATCCAGGATGATATGCTATTCAGAAGGAGTCAGTTGTGCATTCCACGAAGTTCTATGAGGGAGAATCTCATCAAGGAGAAGCATAGTGGAGGATTGGCTGGACACTTTGGTCGTGATAAAACCCTTGCTTTGGTTGGTGAGAATTATTATTGGCCACAATTGCAGCAAGATGTGAAGAAGTTTGTACAGAGTTGCAGAGTATGTCAGATGGCGAAAGGAGTGAAGCAGAATACAGGGTTGTATCAGCCATTACCTGTACCAGAGAAGCCTTGGGAGGATATCAGCATGGACTTTGTTCTTGGTTTACCGAGGACTCAGCGGGGACATGATTCAATTTTTGTGGTAGTTGACAGATTTTCAAAGATGGCACATTTCATTCCCTGCAAGAAGACTAATGATGCTATTCATGTAGCCGAATTATTTTTCAGAGAAGTAGTGAGACTTCATGGTTTGCCAAAGACCATAGTTTCAGATCGGGACACTAAGTTTGTTGGATATTTCTGGCGTACATTATGGAAGAAGTTGAAGACAGATTTGAAGTTCAGTTCATCACATCATCCACAAACTGATGGATAGACAGAGGTGGTGAATAGAAGTTTGAGAAATTTGCTAAGATGCTTGGTTGGAGATAAGCCAACAGGATGAGATTTGATTTTACCACAGGCAGAATTCGCATACAATAATTCTATCAATAGGAGCACTGGTAAATCACCATTCCAGATTGTATATGGAAGTAGTCCAAGAAATGCATCTGAATTGAGGAAGATAGATAAAGGAGAAATAAGTAGTGCTGAAGTTGAGGATTTTGCAGAACACTTGAAGAACATCCATGGGGAGGTGAGGAAGCATATTACCAAGATGAACACACAGTATAAGGCTAAGGCAGATGAGAAAAGGAGGTATAAGGAATTTCAGGTTGGTGATGAAGTCATGGTTCATTTGCGGAAGGAGCGGTTTGCAGTTGGTACATATAACAAGCTGAAAATGAAGAAGTTTGGGCCATGTAAGATACTGAAGAAACATGATTCAGGAAATGCATATGAGGTAGAATTGCCTACTGAGCTGAATATTTCACCAGTGTTTAACATTTCAGATCTGACAAAGTATCATGAAGGAGGTGTTGAAGATGAGATCACAGCAACACAGTGGAGTATTCCAGCAACTAGTTCAGACACTAAGGAGATCGAAGATATACTGGACAGTTGTGTTGGCAGAAGCACAAGGAACAGGACATATGAAGAATATCTGGTCAAGTGGAAAGGATGACCTTTTGAAGATTCATCATAGCTGACAAAGGAGGAGGTTAGCCATCTTGGTTTTCCTCTGCACACCTGAGTCGTGACAGGATCACTTCTCAAATTACCCTGGGTGTCTGATGCAGGAGCATCCTGGGTGTAAGAGCAATCTTGCATCACCCAAAAACATTTCTATTTTTTTGAATTCAATAAGGGCTATCTTGTGCAGAGCTGCTATTTATGGAAAGTTACTATTTTTGGTAATTTTTGTATGTGCTCAAAATGATCTGATTTCTTTCTTGGAGGTTCATTTTGGTCATATAAGTCTGCCAGTAAAGTTTCATTGCCAGATCAAGTGTATATTGGAAGATATTGAAGATTTTTGGTATTGGCAGCAGGGGACAGAAACTTTGAACTCAGTTTTGAAGGCTTTAGAGGCCCCAGATGAGGTCGAATTTTGGGCTGAATGAAGCTTGCTTGATTCAAGTGTTGTAGAGCTCCTCGCGCCCTTTCCGAAATGGGGTTACAATAGTCAATCGGGTCAACTGGTGATGATTTATGGTCTTCGGAAGTTGGGTCACCTGAAATGGCGAAAAATAATTTTCTTGAAAATTTTTGTTCGGGTTTCAAAGGTCATCTTGAGCCGACTATGATGTAATAAAATGTAAAATAAAATAATTCTAAGTTTGGTCGGCCTTATTGGCTAAAATTTTGGAACCTTCCCAGGCGGTGGAAAATTGCCTATATAAGGAAGGCTGTATTATTGTCTTAGGCAGTTCAGAATAGTTCTGGGTAGTAGATCTGGGTATTGATTCGAGGCTTTGTCCTACAGAATATTGTAAGGGAATGCCCATGTGGCTTTGCATATTGTAATTCTGAAAGTTTGTAATTCCACATTTGTAGAGATAATAAGAAGCCAATTTTTTGTTCTTGCATATTATTGTTGTTGTTTCTCTATTTCTCTTATGTGGTTGTGGTATTAAGGGGAGCACCCTTCATCAGATGTCCATATTGAGTCGATAGCGGTCCTCTCTTTGCAAAAAACCCTCACCCAACACCCATTTCAAGGTAGTGAGGACCAAGGTATCTTCCATTCCTGTAAACAAGGACAACCTATCATCATATATGAGTCACAAAAATGGTTCCTAAGACAATGGGAAGGTCAATCTAACTAGTGTATCCATCTCCCTAAGCTACAATTGTAAATCTTATACCTTCAACTTTCAAAATTTACCAAATGCATTATGCCACCTTTCAAATTCATTGCCCTTTTATAGAATATTTGACCACCTTTTTAGGCATATTTAATTTACTCTAAAATAGAGATAATGTCATGTCAATTTGCAAAATATGCTATGCCCATTTTCTAAGGGTTTCCATCTATTCATTTTTGGATCTTCAAGTCTAGTTTTTTCTACCGATAGTGCATTCAGAGGAGATATGTACTCCTCACTTGCCAAGAAAGGTAATTGCAATTACTCTTGGTCTAAAATAAAAGATTATATTTGATATCTCTACATACTAACATGTTATTTTTAGCACTTAGCATTAATATATGTCATTTAATCATGAAATTATTGATATCTATCTAGATTTTGCATGCTCCTCATTTTAATATCCATATTAATGACAATGAGATGTCCTTCCTCTATCCGCTAGGTGAAACGTCATAGAGTGTTTTGCTACCATCTTAGCAGAAAAACTAGAAGGATGACATAAAAAATAATAATGCACACTAAAGCCAAAGAGGCAAAAGAGAAAAAATAGAAAATAAATGAAAATTAAAAGAAAAGTAAAAATGGAAAAATTCTTGTTACACTAGCAACTCTACCGGGGCTATGGATGCCTTTATTGTAGTAGAAAAATGTTAGCGGTTGTCAAGGTGATAACCTTTTCGAGGAGATAGATGTATGACTATCAACAAGGCTCTATCCGGTTGGCTATGGAATAAGTCTCACCTAGGTAGTCTAACAAATAGGTGAAAACCATTTTTTCTTAATAAGGGGAAGAATTAATTCCTTGCACACACACAAATCCATATATGATTTTATTTCTCTTTTTGACATGTTAATCTAATGCTTGATTGATCTTGTTGTCATCATAGGTTATCAAATATAAAGTTTCATTATAAAATGAAAATTAAACATGGTCTCTTGCTCTCCAATCTCAATGTACCCCTTTCTTCTATGATTGTTGGGTTTGTCTATTTGGTTTCTTTGATTTTGAAATGTGATTATTGGAAGCTTTTGGCTAATCCTTTAAAAATGGTTTCTTTGATTTTGAAATGGATGCCTTTATTGTAGTAGAAAAATGTTAGCGGTTGTCAAGGTGATAACCTTGTCGAGGCAATAGATGTATGACTGGCAACAAGGCTTTATTTGGTTGGCTATGGGATAAGTCTCACCTAGGTAGTCTAGCAAATAGGTGAGAACCATTTTATCTTCTTAATAAGGGGAAGAATTAATTCCTTGCACACACACAAATCCATAGATGATTTTATTTCTCTTTTTGACATGTTAATCTAATGCTTGATTGATCTTGTTGTCATCATAGGTTATCAAATATAAAGTTTCATTATAAAACTAAAATTAAACATGGTCTCTTGCTCTCTAATCTCAATGTACCCCTTTCCTCTATGATTGTTGGGTTTGTTAATTTGGTTTCTTTGATTTTGAAATGTGATTATTGGAAGCTTTTGGCTAACCCTTTAAAAATGGTTTCTTTGATTTTGAAATGGATGCCTTTATTGTAGTAGAAAAATGTTAGCGGTTGTCATGGTGATAACCTTGTTGAGGCAATAGATGTATGACTGGCAACCAGGCTCTATCCAGTTGGCTATGGCATAAGTCTCACCTAGGTAGTCTAGCAGATAGGTGAAAACTATTTTATCTTCTTAATAAGGGGAAGAATTAATTCCTTGCACACACACAAATCCATAGATGATTTTATTTCTCTTTTTGACATGTTAATCTAATGCTTGATTGATCTTGTTGTCATCACAGGTTATCAAATATAAAGTTTCATTATAAAACTAAAATTAAACATGGTCTCTTGCTCTCCAATCTCAATGTACCCCTTTCCTCTATGATTGTTGGGTTTGTCTATTTGGTTTCTTTGATTTTGAAATGTGATTATTGGAAGCTTTTGGCTAACCCTTTAAACATGGTTTCTTTGATTTTGAAATGGATGACTTTATTGTAGTAGAAAAATGTTAGCAGTTGTCAAGGTGATAACTTTGTTGAGGAAATAGATGTATGACTAGCAACAAGGCTCTATTCAGTTGGCTATGGAATAAGTCTCACCTAGGTAGTCTAGCAGATAGGTGAAAGCCATTTTATCTTCTTAATAAGGGGAAGAATTAATTCCTTGCACAGACACAAATCCATAGATGATTTTATTTCTCTTTTTGACATATTAATCTAATGCTTGATTGATCTTGTTGTCATCACATGTTATCAAATATAAAGTTTCATTATGAAACTAAAATTAAACATGGTCTCTTTCTCTCCATTCTCAATGTACCCCTTTCCTCTATGATTGTTGGGTTTGTCTATTTGGTTTCTTTGATTTTGAAATGTGATTATTGGAAGCTTTTGGTTAACCATTTAAACATGGTTTCTTTGATTTTGAAATGGATGCTTTTATTGTAGTAGAAAAATGTTAGCGGTTGTCAAGATGATAACCTTGTTGAGGCAATAGATGTATGACTGGCAACAAGGCTCTATTCGGTTGGCTATGGAATAAGTCTCACCTAGGTAGTCTAGCAGATAGGTGAAAACCATTTTATCTTCTTAATAAGGGGAAGAATTAATTCCTTGCACACACACAAATCCATAGATGATTTTATTTCTCTTTTTGACATGTTAATCTAATGCTTGATTGATCTTGTTGTCATCACAGGTTATCAAATATAAAGTTTCATTATAAAACTAAAATTAAACATGGTCTCTTGCTCTCCAATCTCAATATACCCCTTTCCTCTATGATTGTTGGGTTTGTCTATTTGGTTTCTTTGATTTTGAAATGTGATTATTGGAAGCTTTTGGCTAATCCTCATAGTTATTTTATTCTTTATCTCTCTTTAGTGGCTCTTTCTCATAGCTCTTCTACACTTTGAGTACTCTGGTTTGATCTGTTTCTTTCTTCTCATGGAAATATCTGATGATTTGTTTAGCATGAAGGTATTTTTGGCACCTTGGAATTTCTTTGAAATAACTCCCAAAGATAACTATCTGACCTAATGGATAAGGATTTGGTCCATGCAACCAAGAGTTGTTTTAATTTTCTCTAAGAAGGCAGCAATCCCATGAAATTTTACAAAATGTAGACTCCTTCTACATGGTTGGCCGTAAACACCTCTTGTGTTTGTCCTTCAATCACATGATTGTGCATGGCCCATTGACAATGATAAGGTTCTTGATGATGGATGATGTGTGTCATCTCGTCAGAGTTTCTAGCCACTCCATGGAGGATTCCTTCTCTCTGAGTTTCACGAGCCTGCCACATGTCACCCCAAACAACCATACTCAAAAAGGGGCCCATCAATGCAAATTTAGGGAATATTCTTCTTGTAAGGTTTTCCATGACTAATAAAAATCTAGATAGCTATTCAATCTACACCATTCAGTTTGGTTCGTGTAATCATGGTATCTCTGGTCAAGCCACAATGGTTTTTTTTTTATAGCCAAGCTAGCAAGCATGATATAATTAACCAATTAAAGAAAATCATTTTCCCACAACACAAGGAATCAAGTGATCCATATTGGATTCTTCCACATGCTAATCAATTGTTAAAAAATGTAATCATTTTGTGATCATGTTGACTGAGGATTTTTCTATATTACCCTAGTGACTATTGAAATTAAAGAGGTTGTAAATATTAGACTTTTATTCAAAAGGAAAGGAAATAAAATGTATTATTTGTAGAGGTTTTACTTTTGTAAGAACAAGACCCTATAGCCTTTCAACAAGGGATACATACTATAGCATTGATTTTTTGGGGCATTCTCTCTCACCTTGGCATGTTTTCTCGTAATAAATCATAGGGACTATGCATTCAGTTCCTTATCCTTTTAAATAATCATTGTGTCATGTGTTGAACTCTTATAGGTTTGGTCCAATTTGTGTATGTGGGTGTAATTTATTTCCTTTTTTAGCTTAGAGCAAAGGATGGATAAAGATATCGCTATGAAATATAGGGAACATTTGGCATAATTTGGGATATTCATAAAATGGGGAGTGGGTACAATAAAAGATAGTATGAAATAAAAACCTGGTGCTCTTAATAATGGGGGAAGGCAATGATGATTAAACCCTTGAAAATTTCTTTTATTTGGCTTCCTTTGCATTACACGAGGAGGAGATAAAAGCACTAGGATTGAGACCTCACTTCTTTGACAGAGAACATATGCACCTTAAAGATTGGAACCCTAACATTAATCCATGGACATACTCAGTAGAAGACATCTCCTTATGGGTCAGTGTGTATAATTTACCTGCAAAATATTGGGGTGAAGAAATGCTAAAATAAATTGAGTAAATTTATGTTCATGGACTCAATATTAGAAGATAAAAAACTAGGAACATACTTTAGAATATATGTGGTAGCATCAAGAAGAGCTCGAACCATGTCTGAAATTTAACAGGTATCCATTTCAGGATACTAGAAACAAAAAATTATAAGGGAAGACCATTTGGATCTATACCCTAAGTGTGAGTCAATGGACCATGGTAAGGATAGATGTTCTTTAGTTGTCTCAGTGATCTAACTCAACAAGTATGTTTAGGCTACTTTAGATATGATGGAGAGGGGTATTCCTGATGGTGGCACCTTGATAGACAGAGAAGGAATTGATTGACTCTATATGGTATGTAGGAAAGGGAGAAGATACTAATGAGAAAATATGTAACATAGGATGAGACATCTAAATAGAAGAGAATATTCAGATAGCAATTAAGGGCCAGTTAGATCTAGAAATAGATAACATTGTATAAAATGAAGATCTGATGACTCTTCTGACAATTAACACAAAAGATATTTACAACCAAGAAAAGTAATTGGAAGGATTCCCTCATTTAACAGTTCTTTCCAAATTGGACCAGGATAGTCTAGTGGAGGTTATGAACACTAAAACCATAGAAGAAGGGAATAGATTTTTTGATACCATAAGGCTAGATGAGGAAATTTTGGATAGTGAGAAGGACCATGAAAAAGAAAATAATGAAGATGAGAGTGTCAATTCAGATTCTGATCTAGATGATAGTTTGAGAACTACCAAGTAGGAATCCTCTAGAGGAGAGACAAATCAAACAAAATCAAGTGGACTCAATACTCCTAAATTTAGATCTACTAAACAAAAGTGATGCAAAGCCAACAAATAAAATCTTGAGATGGTAGGAGGTTTCAAAGGGAAAACAAAACTCAGTCAAACAATTCTCAGAAAATGGAAGGAGTTACTCCTTCTCAAGGAGCCATGAGAATCATAATATGGAATGCTAGGGTCTTATATGCCTCGAACAAGTGGCATATGTTTAGTCATAAAACAATTATGCAGATATAATTTTGATACAAGAAACAAATTGGTGTAAGGGGGAACAATTGAATAAAATGAGATATTGGAGATAGTGGGAAGGCTTGTTTGTGGAGTCAAATGGGGCCTCTAGAGGGCTTGGAATACTATGGAATCCATCAAAGGACACTTTCTATTTAATCCTAGTGCATTTTAATTATATTATGAGAACCTACAGAGAATATCGTTGTAATAAATCCTAGAGAGTAGTTAATCTATATGAGCCCATTGCAACAACTATGAAAATGGAGATTTGGAGAGAAATTAAACAAGTTCTCACTCAATATGGGGGAGAAATTATTTTCATAGGAGGATATGAAAAGGGAGATTTGGAGAGAAATTAAACAAGTGCTCACTCAATATGGGGGAGAAAGTATTTTCATAGGAGGATACTTTAATGCTACACACAAAAGAACAAAGAAATGGGGTGGTTCAAGTAATCCCATAATGATCTAGCAATATTTTTAGGCGTTTATGGATGTAAACGAGTTGAGAAAAGTCATAACAAAAAATGGGAGCTTCACTTCCATACCAATATGAGATAATAATTCATTTGTAGTGCAAAGAAATTGGATAGAAATTTCTTGTTTGGGAATGGGCACAGGAGGGAGAATTTGGTTGAGGCCTTAATTTTTCCTTTTAGTCTCTTGGATCACTTTCCAATACAATTACCGGTTTCCATTGATACTTACAATGGTGGTTCTCCCTTCAGATTTCAGAAGATGTGAACAAGAGATCCATCATTGTTTTATTTCCTACCCCAATGGTGGAATGAAGTTTGAGTAGGGAATCATTTTAAAATGTTTTCTTTTCATAAAAAAAATATCACATATGAAGAAAAAATTGAGGGAATAGAATACATTACAATTTAAAAACATTTTTGAAGAAAGCGGTCAAATTGAGGGTGACCTAAGCTAGTTGAGTAAAATTGTAATTGAGAAAGGTATGAGGGAGGAGAAGTTATTAAGAAAGAAAACTCTCAAAGTTGAGCAAGTAGAAATATTTGAAAGATAGGAGAGTTTCTGGAGAAAAAGATTAGGGAGATTTGGCTCAAGGAAGGGGACAAGAACACCAAGTTTTTCTAAGATAGCTTGGTGATTGCCAATAGAAATAGGAATAATATTTTTGAATTGGTAAGACATGTTGGGTCCATTGCAAATAATGGAGATGGAATAAATCAAGAAGCTATTATATATTTCAACACTACTTAATCAAGATAATCCAAATCAAGGAGAAGAAAGGCTTGAATTTATGGATAAAATACCCAATATTATTTTAGATGCATAAAATAGGGATTTGTTTAAACTGATAGATATGGAAGAACTTAGAAAGACCACCTTTAAATTGGGGTCAAATAAAGCACTTGGGATATATGGGTTCCCAACATGCATTTATCATTTATATTGGGATATTATAAACGAAGGTTTATTGAGAGAAGTGGAGCAATCTAGGAGGAAAACTATTGTGTTAGGGGTAGTCAATCACACTTTTATCACTCTAATACCAAAGATAAAAGAGGAAACCTACATGAGAAGCTTCTTGTCAATTTCATTATGTAACACTTTCTACAAAATCATCACCAAAATAATTGTGAATAGGTTAAAAAAGGTAATAGGGAAAATTATATCACAAGAGTAGAGTGGTTTTTCCCTTGGGAGATCTATATCAAAAGTTATAATTGTTTCTCATGAAGCCATTCACACAACAAGAAAATTAAGGATTCCTAGCATGATAACCAAGATGGATATTCTCAAAGAAAATGACTTCTAGTAGATAGATACTTTCTTTTGAATGTGCTAACTAGATTTGGTTTCGATAGATCATGGGTGGAATAGATTAGAGGATGTATTGAGACTCCTAAATTCTCAATTTTAGTAAATTGAGTAGCTGAAGGTTACTTTAGTACATCTAGATGCATCAAGTAGGGTGATATTCTTTCACCATTTTTGTTCATAATCATGGCGGAGGCTCTGGGTAGAAGTATTACTAAGGCTAGGATGGATGGAAGGTGGATTGGGATAGAACTAACTCCAGGAATTGAACCAGTCACTCATCAATAGTTTGTTGATGATACTACACAATTTAGAAGTACTAAAAGGGGAGATCTTGGGGGAATTAGAATAATATTAGACAAGTATAGAAAAGCCTTGAGGTAATCCATAAATTGGAGGACATTTGAGGTCTTTTCTCTCAATGTTTAGTTGGTCTTCAAAGGGAAATAACACAAATTATGGGTCTAAGAGGGGAAAACGTACTAGGGAGATTCTTGGGGATGCCACTATTTGGGGGTGTAAATAAAAGGTGTTATTGGGATGAGCTACTAGATATATCTAAATAAAAAATGAAGCTTTGGAAAGGAAAATGATTGACTTCAACTAGACGATTGCTGATGGTAAAGGTAGTCCTCTCCACTATCCCAATCTATTCGATGTCATGCATGAAGCTTAAAAATTTAGTTGAAGAGATCCTCAATCACATAATGCAAAAATTCTTCTAGAGTGGGCCACATGATGATCAAAAAATTCCATTACTATCCTGGGATAAGATTTGTAGACCACAAAATGTGGGTTTTATTACGATCAAACAGTTTTATTACGATCAGGCAAGTAAACATAATGAACTTAGCTATGGGAGAAAAAGTCATTTGGATAATGAGTAAAAGAAATAAAAAATAGAATAGAATATTAATAAGAATGCATCTAGACTCTAATAATCCTATCATTATAGTCAAGGTCAGAAACCCTCTTAGATGATCAACAATCTAGAACTTTATATGTGATAGTAGGGAGATTATCACCAAGCATACAAATTGGGAAGTTCATAATGGTCTCACAACTTCCTTTTGGGAGGACTCATGGGATGAGTTCCCAAAACTATGTAATAGCCCAAACCTACAAGAAATGAGGAGAGAAACAAAAATGGTTTGGGCGAAGAGGTTGGTAATTATGGAAATGTGATCAGGATTAATGATGTTGATAGGTGGTTTTGGAAATCATTGGATGGTATAAATGCTCCACAAGAGCATAAAAATATGCTCATAAATGTGCTAAAGGATAGAAATATCCAAATGTTATAATCATAAGATAACATAGATGGTTTGCCTTGGTAGATGGAGAATACAATATAAAGATTTGATACAAAATTAAAGAATTTGTGGAAAATAATATGCAATGACCCATTGAGCTCCTTTGGGGAAAGTATATTTTTCCTAAGTTTAGGGTTTTTCATGACTATCCCTACAAATTAGAATCCTTACTAAGGATAGATTGGCCAAAATTGGTTTCAAAGGGCCCAACAAATGCATTCTCTACAAGTGAAACTTAGAAACATCTGACCACTTGTTATGGAAATGCCCTTTTGCTAAATTCTATTGCAAGTTCTTCTTGGGGAAGATGAACTTTCTTTCTATTGCACCCCCTCGGTTTTAAAATTGGTTCATTTCCTAGCCTCATTGCTTGTATAAAGTAATATTTAATTGCATATGACAAGTTATTCCTTTAACCATTTGTTGGGAGCTTCGGAAGGAAAGAAACCATGGGATTTTTAAGGATCAATCAATGTCGAGGGGAAGTACTGATTTTGAAAACAGAGACCTCAATTGTGGAATTAGTCTTGCTGACGTAGTAAAGAGGAAATCAAACAAAAAAATATACCTTTACCAACAAGGATAATGAGATGGTGAATATTTTTTGTGGATTGAAGGTTCCCAAGGGATTGGATCCCTCACTAAGAAAACAAGTGAAGTCAATGCAAAAGAACACAATTTGGTAGGCCTCTTGGAACAAGTGGACCAAAATCAATTTTGATGGGGCCTTTTTGAAGAACCCAAGACCTACGAAGATTGATTGTATGGCTTAGGATGAGAAAGGAGGCATCATTAGTAAAGTGGTAGAGTATATTGGAGAAACAACGAACAATGTGCCTGAATTTAGGGTAGCCATGAGAGGTCTTAATTTGGGAAAGAGATTAGGTTTCTATCGAATTCACCTTGAAGGGGATTCACTTATAGTAGTGAATGCAAGAAGGACTAATTGGACTCCAAGTTTTAAGCTTCATAGGTGGTTAGATCCGATCATGATTTTGTTGAGTGGACTAATAGAATACAAAGTGAGCCACATTTATTATGAAGAGAACGGTGTCGGAGATGATCTAGAAAAGTTGGCGGTAGGGAATGTAGAAATCCATCAGACAAATTTGAGGCTTAGGACAAGCAGTTAACATTTCTTTGTCAAATGATGAATTGGGTGGTAACCATAGGAGGATTTAGGATTATTGGGTAGATTGGGCAAGTTTGCTAAAATGACCAAAAAAGTTATGGTAATTCAGTTGACATCATAATGTGACTACTCCTTCAGGTTGAAATTGATGAAGTTCTAGACAACATTGATGAGCAACTGCAAATTTGGATAGCCCACATTACTACACGATTATGGGTGGTGGTAGGGAGGTCAAGTAATATCCCCTTATGTAGACTTGAGACCATGAAAACTTTAATCTCAATTGCGTTGGGCGGAAACGTAGCTTGGGTTTCATTATTTATATGAATGGAACCCTCGTAAGACTTGAAGCTTACAAGATACAGAGATATGTGGTGTTTAAAGGGTTGTCGGGTTATATGGAGAACGGTGTGGATGAGAATGGTGAGGAGGAAGATAGGAATGATTTGAGCACTGGCATTGGAGAATTGTGGGTTCCAGAGGATGGGAGAGATGTTGAGGAGATTGTTGCTTGATAGAACCATGCTAGTTGTCGCCCTGATTGCCTGGTAATTGCAAGGGCACTTGTTGTTTGAAGGGTGTGTGTACAGGAGGGAGCTCCTGAGAGGATGCATGATGTGGTAGGTTGCTTCTCCAAGTATCAGAGGAAATTTTGTGATATGGTCAAAAGTCCTCTTTTTTGTGACATAATTATATGCCTAGGGGCAGTTTAGTCTATTGAAAGGTGTACAACGGGCTAGGAAATCTCTAAATCAAAATGGCAGTCCCACACGTTTGTAGCCAGATTAGGGATTGTGGTTTTTGATGGGTTGTATAGCTTCTATTTTGAATTAGGACTATAGATGCTATGTGCACGCAATAGATTTTGGGATAGCCTTTTGAGGTTGACTGATGTCAAGAAACCTCTTCCTATGTAAATCCTTTTCATATTATATAAGAGTGCTGGCCTATCTAGCTATTTATTGATCAATTTTTTTTTTAAGAGCTATGTTCTTTGAAGAGACTTTACCTAATGACCTATATTATTTGAAAATAATTCAACTCATGATACAAGTACTAGAGCATCAACCGTATTTATAGAACAAGTTAGATTCTTAAGATTGTTGTGTCACCATCTTCTTCACTACATGCATGTAAAATAGAAAGGAGAATATGCAAGGCACCAAAATTCTCTTGTTAAGCAAAATATATCAAACTCAACATGTAAAGTGTTTGTCTTTCTCACTAATATAACATTGTGCAACATTCTTAACATGCAATGTGTTTGGATGCATATAAGAGATTCTATTTGACATGCAAGGCACCTACCACATGCAAGACTACCACCTACAACAAAATTAACTATTACAATGGCATAGTGGTTGTCATAGACTATCATAGTCTTGACAAAGAAAATTTCATAATCCATCATAGAATGAAATCTTATAACTTTTGACAAAATGCACCAAGTAGGATGCCTACTTCTAAAAAAATTGGACTCATCACCTACCTTATAGGATGTCACTTCATCATTAGGTCCTACAAAGTCACACGATATAATACAAATATAAACTTAAGATAAAATATTTAATTAATCACCTAAAACTAAATGGTAGGACTTGTAAAGGTTGAGAAACCTTAATCCCTACAATCTAACTACAACATATGAAGAGTAGAAAATTTAACAAATCCAACAAACATATCAATGAGTATTGAGGAGTGTACAATATATATTGCATCTTTGTACTTAAATTGTATACATAATATTTAGATACCTTACAATAAGAGAATGTTAAATTTATTGAGACCATTTTAATTACACAAATATTCTTGCATGTATTTGGCATACAAAATCAAAAGCTATTAATGATGATCATTTGGATAGTGTGGTTATATTGATGGCAAATGAATAATACTAGTGTGTGATTTTTCATTGGGTGTCACCTTAGTCAATTTTAGGAAGTCCCCAAAATTATCATTTGTGAATACTTTGCAATCTTATAGTCAATGTTTTTATCCTCATCAACAACCAAAAATTAACACCCTTCTATAATTTCACCCTCCATTATGAATTATCTATCTTTGCCTTCATTAAGGGTTACCAGTTCAATGAGAACCCTAAGATATTGAGCGGGTTTATTTTATTCATAATTGAAGGCAATCTTATAATGTTATTATTTTTCTTCTCATTGCATTCTTTCTAATAATAACCAATTTTTCTATGGTTTAACCATTTTCCCTTAGACTTTCTAGGACACTTAGATCTCCCTAGGAACTGATAATTTTACCTCTAATCCCTTTTTCTTTATTTTCTCTTTCATTCTACATAAATAACAAGGTCCTTATTCATCTCACTATTCTTTTTAAAAATAAACAATCTTGAAACCATTTCATCCATCTTGAAGGTTGTAGTATTACTCCTAATGGTCATGAAAAGGTGATCCCATGAGTTTGGGAATAACATAATAGTTTCATGCAATGATGCTTATCCTTCACTTTTATATCGATAAAACAAGTTTATTGTGTTGAAGATGTGTTAAAGGAATTAGGTTCTTAGCCACATATCCTCCTTCTTTCATCCTTGGAGAATAAAAATTCTTTCTAAAGAAAAGCTTACTTACCAAGGATTTAGCATAATAAATCACTCCAATATACTTTTCGAGGCCCATTATATTCTTCTCTTCATGGACATTCAATAGCATAGAGTCTACTAAATAGGTTCTAATCAAACCTTTGGCCTTTAGATATATCATCTCTTAGTTCTCTTGAGTAATTTCATAAGGTTTTACACTAGATATTGCAACCCATGGGTCCCTACATAGGAGAATATCTTATACAACCCATGGATTCCTATATAGTCTAGTATATCTTCTATTTTAAGATTTTGTAGCTCAAAATTGTGACAATTGAACTTTTCCATGTTGGTCCTTCTAGATGTTCTTGGTCGTATTTCTCCTACAAAAAGGTCATGAAAAATGATTCTATAGTATTTCTCACTCAAATAAAGGTCACTAAAAAACCATTCAACCCAACAAAAATATAAAGGTTTGTCAAGCTTTGAGACAAACTAAAAGGATTTCAAGTAAGATGATAGGTTTCCTACATAAATGATGTGAGAGTGAAAGTGCAAAATTTATTAAAGCCCTTAATATTATACATTTAGATACACATTCAAAATAACTAAAATTAATATTCAAATAAAAATAAGCACATATCACAATGTATATGTGGGTAAAAACTCTTTTAGGAGAAAAAATCCACACTCCAAAGAAGAACACAATGTATTGATATTAAATAAAAATTTACAAATATAATTGTAGATCTATCCTATTTTAGAAGGCTTCACATAATGACTATATTTTGGAGTAATTTTGACAACATATTAGTTTCCTTGAAAATTTTCAACTTAATTAACATTATCAACTTGTAATACAAATTAGTCCAACACAGTGCATATTTATAGACCAAAAAGCTATATTACCAAGATTTCCATGTTTCATCATCCCATTTACAACATGCATGCAAAATAGAATGGATAACATGAAAGGCACCAAACTTCACCTACTATGCAAAATAAATTAAACTCCACATTTAAATTGTTTGTCTTTTCTTACTAATATAACATTGTAACATTCTCAACATTTAATATGTTTGCATGCATGTAAAAGATTTGATTTGACATGAGAGGCACCTACCACATGAAAGAATACCACTTTCCAAAAAGTTATTAGTAACGACTATTCTAATGGCATATGTTGTCATACACTATCATAGTCTTGATAGAGCAACTATCATAATCCATCAAGGAGTGAAATCTTACAACTTACAAAAAAATCCACCCAAATATCTACCAAGTGGGATGTCTAATTCTACAAAAATAGGACACATGTTACACACATAACCTACATGTAGGATGTCACCTAACAATTAGGTGCTACAAAGTGACATGATATAATAGGAAAGTAAACATGATAAAATAATTAATTAATCACCTAAAAATAAATGGTAGGACTTGTAAAAAATTTGTGTGAACCTTTAAGAGTTAGGGTTTGGACAAACACCTATAGGTTCCCTATGAATGGTTCCAATATTCTACTTGATGCACCTTACTTCACACAAAAACCTTGCCCCCTGCTTGCAATCTCTATTGAAGAAACCCAGTAGAGCTCTGTGATTGTGATTGGTGGCTCAATGGATGTTTGGAGGAATCTCGTGATGGGATCTCTACATGATGAAATTACATTAGGGGTTATTTTATGCTCTCAATTCATAGGGTTTTGGTTCTATTTATGTTATGGATAGTATTGGTAATCATCCAAAAAGGTTGCATATTGCTCTGAGGCTTTGACTAAGGCTTATGTAACAAATATCAAACAAGGCTTACCATACACTTTAGCATTAGTTTCTTCCAATATGAAAAAAAAATTTGGGCTCAATTTAACGAAAAATAAAAATAATCCATATCAAATGAATGAAGGAAGAATTCTCCCAAAACTACTACTTGCTCATCCTATGGATCTTCCTACTAAAGATATCCTAAAGGTGGTAGGTCGAGTGAGGAATTTTTACAAGAGGTAAATGAAAATGTGCCATTTTTTTCCAAACATGTTCATTGATTGGGAGATTTAGAGGTTATTGGCCAAGTTTGGTATATTTTCATCAATGGCTCTCAAACACTTAGCACCCCATTCGAACTAGTGATTTCTAAATCTACCCCTATACGCGTGGTTTATTTTTTGTGGTCTTTAATAATGTGAAGGATTTATACAAGGTTCTGTGTGACTATCGATGAGATTACGATGGGAAATTTCTTATGTTGAAACCATGGTATGCTTCCTTTGACCCAGCTACTGAAGTTTTCTCTACTGTTCTGATTTGGGTAAGATTTATGAATCTTCCTCTTCAATTAAGGTAGGATTCTTGTTTTTAAGCCATCTAAAATTCTTTGGGAAAATTTTTGTAGCTTGAAAAAAATATCTTTAGAATACCTTTACACCACCTATAGCCATATTTTTTGATATTGAAATATCTAAGAATCTCCCTATTGATATCTCTCTTAGTACCAAATATGGTTGTTGGAATAAACATTTAAATTATGAGGGTGTCACATTTTGGTGTTTCAGATGTTATAATATAGGTCATGTAGTTTCTCAGTGTGTTAAGAGGAGGCATGAAATCAAGGCTACTTGGTGGAAGGATATCTCCCCCACCATTAATATGTTCAAAAGGATGATCCTTGTGTGGAAATTAATATTGGTATGGAAGCCTCTAAGAAGATATCTAGAGATGATTCCCATAAGTTGTCACAAAATAGGATCCAGTGTACACCATGGACTCATGTTGATCATCTTTCACTAGATAACAATTAGGTCATGATAGCTTCATGTCTCCTAGTAAGGGTTTGGTTGATAATTATGAGAGGGGTATGAATGATTCCCCTCCTAAAAGGAAAAATATTTCTAAACATAGAATAATGAAAGTAGTAGGAGAGAAGTCAGTGAGTTCCATAGTCATTTTAGATGAGGGTTATAAGGAAAATTGGATAGTAGTTCAAAGGAAAAAGAAGAAAAATGAAATTAGTTTCAAAATGCTTCTTCGATCACATTCTAAGAATGGGGAAAAATCTAAAGTTAAATGCCTTTTTCTGTAGTCCCCATTATGTCTCTTTCCTTTTCCTTGTTGATTTTGTTAAGGGGTCTAAGTTTGGTTTCAAGGCATGCTTTTCTTTTGTGATGAGATTCCTCTTCTGCAGTTTCACTTGGTACAACCTAGGATAAATTTTCCTACTCTTCAATTAAAAGGTTGCAGCCCCTGCATAGCTATTTTATTAATAGAAAAAATGCTAGTGGTTGTAAAGGTTGACAAACCTTATTCCCAACAATCCAACTAAAACATATGAAGAACAAAAAATTCAATGAATCAAATGAACATATCAACAAGTATTGAGGAGTGTACAATATTTTTTTCATCTTTTTATTTATATTCTACAAATGATATTCTCATTCTTTACAATAAGAGAATATTAAATTTATCAAGACCATGTTAATTACATATAATGTTCTTGCATGTATTTGGCATACAAAACCATAAGTTTTTAATAATGATCATTTGGATAGTGTGGTTATATTATTAGTTGGTAAATGAATAATATTGGTGTGTGATTTGTGGATGGGTGTCAATTTAGTTAATGGAGAAGTTCTTACTATACAAAGTCAATTTTATCATTGAGGTACTTGACTACTAGAGTTTTCATTATGTTTGATCATAGATTTTGATCATCGTCAAGTATAAGTTTTGACATTAAAATAATCTAAGGGTTTAATATTTTTATCTATTATGAGAGGAAATCATAAGCCAATCCACAAGAAAATAGAATGGGTGTTAACCATACAAGTTTCAAGGGATTGCATTAGAAAAAGTCACAATAGATGAATGATGTAGAGAAGCTTGGTTTGATATTCACTTGAATATCTCAAGTTAAATTGAGCATTGAGAAAAAACCCAATACATGTTTGATTTCTCGTGATATTTTACAATAAATAAACATGGTGTTAGTAAAGTTATCTAGTAGTTCTTGTGGTTGTTACAAGAAAAAATATTTTAATAGGTCTTGCATAATCATAATTATGTGAGAATGATTATTAAGGTGATTTTATGTTCATACAATTACCAATGCCATGGTTTATGGATATGGTCTCCTGTAGGATATGGTGATGACATTGACATGTTTAAATGATTATATAAAAATAATTTATATTATAATTTAATTTGGGGAAAAGTCATTTTTAGAACAGTGTGCACTAGATGTGTTATTTTGATGAGTTGCATGATGAATCATACCTCCAAATCTTAGTTGTAGATATATGAGTGTCCATTTCACATTTCCAAAAAAGGGTCTTACAATATTCTATGTAACAACTACATTTTGACAAAGTTAGTCCACACAACTAGTGATCACTCTCTTGTAATACTAGTAAAATATAATATCTTGAAACTCATGTCTTCCTTATTAAATTAGGATATTTTTTCTTAAATTATAATGCTTTAAAAAATTAAAACTAATAATCACACCCAAAAATACTTCAAATAATGGATAGAGGGGGAAAGCACCATATAGAACAACTATTATCCATCTCTAGTGTATGATATTTGTGCTTATTAGATATTGTTATGGTAAATTTTGTAGTGACACCTTGATAAATGGCCAAGTTAGCCCATGCAACTAATGATCCCTTTCTCAAAATACTTATAAATTATAATATCTTCAAAATCACGTCTTCCTTACGAAATTAGGATAATTTCTTAGATTATAATGCTTTAAAAAAATTAAACTAATAACTACACTCAAAAATATTGTCAATAGATAAAGGGGAAAAGTATTGTACACAAAACAACTATTCTCCATTGGTAGGGTCTGATATTTGTGCTTGTCAAATGTTGTGCTAATTGTTAGAGTGACACCTAGATAAAAATGGTGTGCTAAATGTTAAAGTGGTACCTAGATAAATGATGAAGTTAGCTCACACAACTAGTGATCCCTTTCTCATAATACTAATAAATTATAATATCTTCAAACTCATATCTTCCATATAAAATCGGGATAATTTCTTAGATTATAATACTTTAATAAATTAGAAACTAATAATAACACATAAAAATACCATAGATAGAAGGGAAAAGTACAGACTGTCATTCATTGCTAGGGTCTGATATTTGTGCTTATTAGATGCTATTGTAGTAAATCCTAGAATGACACATGGATGAAAAAGATAAAAATTTATAGAAATATCTACGAGTGACTAAAATAGTATGGGGTAAAGGCTTTAGAAGAAACTAATATTAGAAAGCACAATTATTTCATGATATTTTCTCGCTCAATTATTGCAGAGACATGGAGAAGACTTGGCAGGAAAGCTTTAGCAATGAAAATAATTGGAGGAAGGAGGACATAATCCCCATTATCATCTTTGTTAGAATAAGATTTTCCATGCTTATGAAAATATAAGGTACAAACAAAGGGAATACCATTTTAGTGACGAATCAATTTGACCTAATTTTTCTAAGCTATAGCTTTTCTACAATGAAATAAGAAAGCCTGATAAAATGCTATTTTCCTGTCAAATTTTATGCCACTCCAAGTTTTATTGATGGTACTTTACGCAACTTTACAGGAAGTTCTATAGCTGTAGTGTCTACTTGCACAGCCACTAATTCCACTGTCACATCTTCAATTCGTACTCCACTCTTTTGCCAATATGTGCAGTATATTATCATCTGGACCGAAGCAAGCGGTATTCCAAAGAAATTCGGAATCTGGGTCAATCATTAATTACAAAACAAATGAAACGATCTCAGTAACAGAAATTTTATTTGTTCAGACTATAAATTTATGGAGATGGGTATTAGATTTTAGGAATATATCATGTGTAAAAATATTTTTATATTTAATGTTTCGGAGTATATTATATGATCTATATTGTAAAATCTTTGATCTTGATGATGAATCATGTAGTATAATCTGATTGAAAATATTCTAAAAATCTCTACATATCTTTATGAACTATGAAAACTATATGAAGTTAATTTATATAAATGTTCAACACATAATTACCATGATAAGAAGATCTTTGCTCAGAACACCATACACCAACCACAACACACCGCCTAGAAAAGCAAACATTAAGAAGTAGAAGGACATGCACTCAACACTCTTGGTCCGATACACAATTCTCTGTATCACAAACATATATATCAGCAATCGTGTTGATATGTTTCAGCTTCATCGGTCATGCTAAAAAGTTTACTTACAATATCTGCAAGGGGAGATCCGTAGAGAAAGACAGAGGCGACCATTCCAACAGTTCCGACAAGCACTTTCTTATGGGCTGATTCGACTCCCCACATAGAAGTTACTGCAGTGCTTGCAAACACCACCAAGACTCCTCCCACCATTAGACCCATTCTTCTCTGTTATGCCATTTATATCTTATTAACTAATTATTGTAACACAGATTAGTTACAAAGAAGTAATGAAAAAATAAAAATAGAATAACAGAATAACACACAAGACCATATCTTGACCTTGAATTTGGATGGAGCAAAATGGAGATAGATGGTGCAAAAGCAAAACTGGAGGAGAAAGCCAAGAGCATTGGTACCCATTACAAGACCATTCTCCCATCCATTGCTGATGAGAGGAGAACCATACAAGGTATATACAAGAGTGTTTAGGAGTCCTATTGCATAGGGCAGCCCTGACATCTCTCCAGTTGTCTTATTCTTATTCACTCTCCAGAAGATACCCCTGCTCATCAATTAAGTTAATGAAATGTTAGCAACATTTACAATATATGAACCAGCCTCTTTTCAGCAATAATGTTACCCTAGATTTCTACTTACAGTGGTGCTCCATACATGAGTAAAGCAAATGTGCTTCCTGCATCTCATACACAGCCAGACCAATGTTCAGTACAAGTATAGCAGCTATGATTCATGAGAATAATCTAAAACATTGAATTTAAAACTAGAAGAGGTGTAATAACCTAAAATGCCAGCCCCAGAACGTATGAGTTTATTCATTATTGGGTCTCTTTCAAAAAGAGGAGAAAAACAATGAACTGCTCATAAATGGTTGAAAGGTGTAGGTTGTTCCTCCATATTTATAGCCGTGTGTTGTACCCGTACCAACTTGTGCTTCCACATATAGAGTTCATATTGGTAGAAGGGTATAGAAAATAGCAAAAGTATTCACTACTATCATGTTCGTGATGGTAGAAGGGTATAGAAAAATAGGAATATATAGTATTTACTTAGAAGGGTATAGAAAATAGGAAAAGTATTCACTACTATCATGTTCGTGATGGTAAAAGGGTATAGAAAAATAGGAATATATAGTATTTACTATTTATGATTGTAATAAAGGTTAGTAAATTTAGGAACATTTTTCATGTATTTAGAGATAGATTATTGTTTATGTAAATGGTTGTTTAGTTATTAGGATGTATATTCACGATATATGATTAGATGTTTTCAATTGAGGTTAAATCAGTTTTTGAAGGGAACCGTAATCTTGTACACTGAAGGAACTTAAGATAAAACAATAAGAGTTCCCAAAACAAAATAGAACGGCCAAAGCTTAAGAGGAACAGACAACATCAAGAACAAAACTGAACCATTTCTAAAACGCAACAAAAGATAATACAATGGAGATCAACTGCAAAAGGAAAGATGGCTATCAATTCGACCCCCTTTTATGGGACTGAAGGGTCATGTCAAATGAAGAGGAGGATCTTTTAGAATTTTTACCTTTGACAGTAACCCAACCATCTTCAACCTTAGCACCGCAGCCTGCCAAGACAAAGGATTCAAATTTGAGGACCCAACACCCAGCACAGAAACATCATCCAACACCAGGCCAACAAAAACCCCAACCAAAGATCTACCAGCTGGAGGAATCACTGAACTAGAGTAGGAAAGACCCAGAGCACTAGCCTTACCAGCATCCCCAAACCTTCCAGCAACAGCAAACAAAGAAGGATCAGAACCAATAGGCACAGAACCACCAACAGGTCCATCATCAACAATAACCAATGGAGAAAGGGAAGAGTTAATTCTAGCAGTCTGAGAAATATTCCCAACAGCCACAGAAGGGGCAGTTGGAGGAATAACACAATCGTCCTTCTTACCAACCTAAGAAGAATTTTTTAGAACACTATAGTGTCGTGAAGAGGCTCCCTTCCACCAAGGGCATATGATTAGATGTTACATATTTAAAGTTTTGTCTTTTTATTGATGAGGGCTATTGTTAAATTTGTTTAAGGTGATGGTATAGTGAACCGACTATAAAAAATCTTCAATCAATGAGAAGTCAAAATTTTAGTATAGCATCCAATCATCAATTTGTGGTGCTTCTTGATGACTAGATAGTTGTTTCAATCTTTTATTGTTTTTTTGTGACTTGAATATCATTTAGATAAAGTAATTATCATTGGAAATAAAAGAAAATTTATAGTTTTTGGACAAGGACTTTTAATATGTGAAACAAGACTTTGAAAATGGTTTATTTCTTAAAGAATTGGGATTGGATTGTATTTTAGTATGAAATTGTTCATGTTGGTTATAATTTGTTATTATAGATAAGTTATGGTTATACAGAGAGGCTTTTCAATTTTGTTGGTTTTGTCGATGACAAATATACACTCTCCCATTCTTCTATTGCTCAAAATGATTAGATCAAATAATTAATATGTTAAATTTGAGAAAATAAATTTAGTAAATTTAAAAACATGATTAGATTGTGTGTAGTTAAGGGATTAATAAATGATTTATCTTTTGAAGGTATGTAATAAGGTTATGTTATGGAAAAACTATTAGATACATTTGAGTTAAATGAATAGCTAATCTTTGGCTACAATTAATCATTGTATAGTGATTTATGTGGATATCATGTCAAAACAACCCACAACATAATAACTTGGTCACAATAGCCCAACGATAAAATATCTTTGCGGTAATAATATTCCATCTTCACCATAACCCTACATTAAATTACCCTAGATCCAAAACAACCCATGGTCTCCCCAAAACCAATAATGCTATTAAGGTATGACACAAAGGATTTAGTGAATTACTTCAATCATCACACAACCCAACTTAGATTTATTCATCAAAGTAGTGAAAAAAGAATAGGATCTCCAAGAGAATAAAATAGAGAGATATATGGCTACATGCATTGGGAAATCAAGCAAGAAAAAAATATTGTGATCTCAAAGCAAGACTAGAAAGATTAGAAACTGCAAAGCAGCTTTGGTAAGGTAGTACACATATGATTATAGTAAACTCTAAAATAATGGTCTATGGGAAATAATTAAGAGATAAGTTCAAAATAATCAAAGAAAACCCCAAAGTATCAATATCTCATGCAATATGATTTTACAAATTATAGTGTTTTCGACCTTTTCGTTCTGGGCAAGAATAAAGCCAAGGTTGTGTATAATTTGATTGTTTATATATAATGCTTAATGATTGTTTCAAATGGAGATTCATTCCTTTAGTCCTAATAAAATTGAAGTTAGCAAAGAAAACCCTCTTTATTAAGTTAAAGATGCATAATAGAGTCTTGGTATCCAAGATGTACACCAAGGGAAAGTCAAGTTAAATTTAATCTAGAAGGTTTTCATTATTGGGGTTTGATTAGAGTTAAACTAATAAATAAGAAAGTAAGAAATGGATATCATAAATATAAAGATAATTTTTTCCATGTTCATCGCCATTAGATATGTGACCTATCAAATTTCCATCAATTCACATTTTGTCTAAAAGGGGTAGAATTCTATTAAGGATAATCCTATTCTCGATATGATTAAGAGATGTTATGATGAATTATAAAGAAGGGTTTGGAAATTAGAATCTATTAGTTGATTCTAAAAGTTGAGATAAGAATATATAAGGATTTTAATAGAGTAGATGTAGTAGGGAGCTGAAATTATATCAGAATTTATGATAAATATAGGTTTGTCCTTTTTTAGCTATATTATGAAAATGCATATATATAAATATGTCTATATACATGTACATACATACATACATACATGTATATTTTTTCCTTTTAGTGAGTACACTACCATGTTCCATGAGTATTTTTCAAAGTAAAATTAGTTTTTTTTCTCGTTTCTTTTGTTAGTGCATAATCATGCTTAGATATGTGCTTAGGAGACTTGTCAATGTGGCATGTGATGCCCATGAGGAAAGTAAGGTAGGGTGGTAAGTAAGATATTTTCCTTTGTATGCCTTCACTTCTCTCCTATGTATTATCTCACTCATTCTATGCATTCATCTTCATTTGTTTACAATTCTCTCTCTTTTGTTGTTTATATTTGACTAGTGTTTCTAGTCAAAACCCACAACTTTCACTCTACACATGATTAACAATTGACATGTAGAAAAAAGTGTGGAAGAAAGAGAAAATGTTATCTTTATAAAATTTAACATCACTTACAATCATCAACAAAAAGTCTATATAAGATTCGCTATCTCTTAGAAAGAAAGATTCTCATCACTCAATCAAGAACTTACTCACATCATCCTCCATGTGAAATGAGGAGATATAAAAGGTCAAAATAAGAATAAGAAGAGCAATTTTTTTGTCTTTTCGACAATTGAGACAATTGAATATGAAAAGTACTTTATTTAAGAATGTAAAGTTTATAATGACATTATGTCTACTTGACATAAACACTATATGACAATCACTTTCGTATATGATTTTAGTTTTAAAAAAAGACAAAAATTATAAAAATAAATAAATTCATCATTGAACTAAAAAACAAAGATCAACAATTCAAAAAGATTAATAAGACACATATTCCTTCTACTATATTTGACCTCATAAACCATACTTTTTTTAAACTGTAATTTTTTTATATATTTTTTATATGGGCTTGATACCCATCTATTCTGTACGTTTTAAATCAAACTCAGCCGTTGGATTTAATTCCGTTCTGCGTACCTTTTTTCAAAAAAAGTCTTCACAAGCGAATATAATCATAGAAGAGGTTGAATAATCCTTTGTACTAGGGGAGAGGGTGCCGTGGGACACTTGACCATATATTCAGAAGACGCGGTAAGATTTGCACCACACAACCTTAAGCCAGCTCTTTACATTGAAGGCTACACTTAGTTATTGAATATTCTCCTGTGATATGGATATTTTAAGTCTTCATGTGATTATTATTGTTAATCCTTATATCAAAAGTGAAAAAGAAATGAATAGAACATCACTAGTATGTTCGACTCTACCAATTCATCTAAATTGTTCTAGAAAAAGCTGGTAACCATATGCTTCGTATGGAAAGTTGGACAAAAATCAAAAGTCTCTTGTTAAATAAAATGAAACATACAGCTATTGAATATTCTCTTGTAATAAGGATATTCTAAGCTTTCATGTGATTATTAGTGTTCATCTCTATATCAGAAGTAAAAAAGAAATGAATAGTACCATCATTAATATGTTCGACTCTACCAATTCATTTGAATTGTTCTAGAAAAAATAATAGTATTAATTTTGAAAAAGATTGGTGGGAATGAGACCGTTAATCTATACTATTAATCTCACTAGAAGTTTTAATTTGAAAGCCATAATGAACTAAGAAGCCAACCAAATTACACAAATCTAATTACCTTAAAAAATAGATATTTTAAGGAGATATGACTCCATCCAAAGGAAACATAGCTAGTAAAGTTTCTATAGTTGAGTACAAAATATTTTACCAAACATACCTACTAAGATTCTAGTCATCGTGGAAGATCTAATGGTTCTAAGTTCTGATCAAAACTTTTAAAGGATAAAAATGGGGCCAATAAGCTACCAAGAGGAGAAAAGCTAGAGTAGGAGGATGTCCCAAACTAGCCAGAAGAATACACAAAGAAGTAGCACTGGCAAGGGGTTGGTTTCAAAATTTCCACCACTAGATCTACATACCCATAGAATAGGGGCATTAAAAGAAAATTTGAGTCATATATTTTTTATTAGTATCACATAGAACACATTTGAACGTATCTTAAAGCCTCTCTTTCTTATGTAATTCTAGGTGATACATTTTTTCTAACAAATCAATTAGATAAATGAATTTAATATTAAGGCCAACAATTTTTGTTTGAGATTTTTTATACCAAGGAAAATCCTTTTACTTTCTGTTTTATTATTTTAAGATATGGTAACCAAGAGAAACTTAAAAAATCTCCTTTCCCTCCTTGGGATAAAGTATGGTCGAATTCCGTCATCCCCAAGGTCAATATTTTTATTTGGATTTTACTCCAAATTAAGGTGTTGATACTTAACAATCTTTGTTTAAGAAAGGTATATTTGTTTACCTAATAGATGCTTTGTTTGTGTCATTGATGTTGAATCTTTCTCTCACTTATTCCTTAATTTTTCCTATGCCCGGGAAGTCTAGTGTCTTATTTTGTAGCATTGGAATGTGGATTGGATCTTCCCTCTTCTATCCAAGATTTATTTTTTCAGTGGAAGGTTCCTACCTTTAATCAATCTTTGAAAGTGTTATGGTCCCTTATGTTCCCCCATGTGGCATGTGGGTTATGGAAAGAGTGCAACAATAGAATCTTTAGAGATGTGGCTCTAATTCCAAATGTAGTTTTTGCAAAAGTTTTTAGAGCCATTGTGGAAAATCTTAATGGCGAGAGCACTAACTTTAAAAGAAGGGATAAATAGTTGTGTTCTCATTATAGCCATTGGGTGGCTTCTTCTTCGAAAATCAAAGTTGATATTTTCTTTTCTTTTAAACCTATTAAAGGGTCTAGAGATAATGTCTTCTAGAATCTTCCTCCTAGATGGGTGAAAGTTAACTTTGATGGGATGGTTAAGGGAAACCCTAGGCCGGCTAGGTTAGGGGGAGTGGTCAAAGATGATAACGACAAGCTTATTTCAATGGTAGCACTCTACTTGGGTTGTTAGACTAACCACTTAGTTGAAGCTATTGTGGCCTTCCATGGATTTAGACTTGCTAAACTTCTTAATTGTAAAATGGTGTGGTTAGAAGGGGATTCCAACAATATTATGTAGTGCCTTAAAATCTTCCTAGACCATTAAAATTTGGATCAAAAAATTATTGGAGATTATTAACTTGTTTGACAAGTTGTTTATTTTCCATGTTTTTCATGAAGCGGATCGGGGGGAAAATTTATTTACTAATGAGGGTTTTGTTCTAATAATTAGATGATGTCGAAAAGGAGAGATAACATGAAGAAGGAGGTCATTTATTGGATGAGGTATGACAAGACACATGCATAGAGTATTTGTCTCCCAATGGGTTAATTATATTTCTATCAATCTTGGCTTTTATTATCACCGCTATGTGGAGTGAGGAGGGCATTGTGAGATATTTTGGAGATTATTTCCCTATCCTCTACCATGCTTTGTCAATTTTGTTGAGGGATTTTTTTTTATCCTAGGTCCATTCTTGCTTTGTTGGTGTTGATAAAAAAATTTAGCTACTATGTGATGTTAGTCCTAAGATCAGATTACTGAGAGGGGGTCTAAATCAGTAATCTACCAAATAATCCAGCTTTTTAACCTCTTAAACTTAAACCAACATTCACAAGATTAACCTTAATTACAAAAAATGAAAATCATAAGCATGCAAATCCATCCACAAAGTTGACACATAGATTTTTCATGTGGAAACCCAAATATGGAGAAAACCACAGTGGGAATTAGCACCCACTAAATGTTGTACTCTTATGAAGTATGCTCAGTGGGGACCTTAACCCTATTAGGAGTTTACAACAACATTGTTAGGTGCTAACTGGTTAAGGGATTCTCCTTAGGTATCTTATGACCTTTACCCTATTAAGAGTAACCTTGTTAGAGGACTTTGAACACTTGAAAAAGTGTCACCTTGCTAGAGGATTTACAACAAAGATCTATTAAGATCTACCCGGTTAAGGGATTTAACCTATTTCAACTGTTAAGGAATAATATAAAGAATAATCTGTAGAATAGCACTACCTCTTCTTGATCAGATCCACTAAAGAACACAATCTCTTCTCAACACACTTAACTCTTTCCTAGCTTGATTGCAAATTGCACTTTACCAACACATGATCAATGCATAAAAAATTTCAACTCCAACCATTATATATTGAAATTTTAAGTCCATTTCCTTAACCAATCCCTAAATTTGAAATAGATTTTAATTTTATTTATATCGCACTCAGATCCAATATGCCACAAAACAAAAATTAATGTACAAAACACATTTCCAAGACCAGGTCAACCAATACAATGATTTACATAGAATTTTCCGTCAAGGGGTCCAACACATTTTGACCAAACACACTCTTCTTCTAGAATCTTCTCCACATGCTAGCATCAAACAATGTGAAGCTAGATCATCACCCATAATCATGAAGACATGTCACCAAATCATGACTGTAATGCCCCACTAAGGAAACCAGGATGAATGAACCTAAACATGATACTAATTTCAAAGAATAATCTTTTTTTCTTTAGAGTTTACCACAAAAACAATGTACAACAATGCAAAAGAAATACAATATAATTACAACTCATACATACAAGTACAACTCAAACATAGATTACAAATCTCAAGGGTTCCTTGACGTAGATTGGGTAAATATTAATTAAACCACTTAATACCACAACCATGCAAAGTCTCTACATAATATAAATAAGTACAAAATCATATACATTAAATCTTGATACAACCGATACCACAAGGTATACATGATAATCCACATCCAATGTACATGTAGCAGGATATGTAATAATAATAATCCAATATAAAGTACAATATGATATCTCCAAGATAACTGATACAATGATACAAGAACATAATATAAGGAAGATAAGAATACATATCCAACAATGATGAACTAGAAGGTACAACTACTACAAGGATCATCCAACATTGGTATATGAACGTCAGAATCTCAAATGGTAAAAGAATCACTACCACCCGACCTCGTGGAACCTAAATTGTCCACTCCCACTGTGCTAAGGAAATAACGATAGACCCCACTTAGATATTAAACATGAAAAATCAAACACAGTACAAACTAAAAAAGTTATCCTAAAATATCTCTATCTCAAAAGGTACAATAGGATAATAAGGGTAAAACATACTCAATTAGAGACAACCAACACATGTAGGAAACCTAACATGCATATGGGGAAGTTTCATAACATGAGCCAACTCTAGCATTAGCTTGGAAGTCTCTCAAGACCCCAACACCCTAATGACTCTATATGGTATCAGTAATCCCCTCATACAAACAAGGTACCAACAATGCTATATCCAAATCCAAACAGGCGGCAAGAATCATCTCATAAACCATCCTAGCCTATACTAGTGCTTGAAGTATGGGTGAGGAACACATACGTCTTATTAATGTTTCTATCCTAGTAGATTTTATTAAATTATCACTTTATTAAGTCACTTGCAATAAGTTATCCTAGCAGCCACTTGTGGTCCCTAGTGCCTACTGCAAGCCACTCCCCACCTATACACTTAGTTAGCCTACCTAGGCTCACAAACTAGATAACAATATAATGATAACAATAATCCTCAAATCAGTTCCATAATATAACAGGAACACACTGGTTCTCACATAACCACAATAACATAACAACACTCTTAAAATGTCCTTAAAATCATAGGCTTCAATAAAACAAGGTTGACAATAGAAATCGAGACCATATTTCCCATGTGAAATATGTAACCCAAACACAACCATACATGACAACCTTCATACCACATGATAAAATTACAAGGTGACAACATATCCTATAAAAGATTAATTCAAAATTAAGATTAAAATAACGATTACAAAAGGAAACTCGCGCATTCCAAAAATACCCCAGAGCCTTTGGTATACAATTTCTAAAAGCCAATGTAGTTCCCCAATTACAATCAATCAAAGTCTCAAAACATGCAAAAGTACCCAAAACCAATTTATAAATTCCAGTTGACTAGAGTAATCATCTTGTTGAATAAAGTCCATTTGACTTCAAAAGCGTTCATATAAATGTCTTATGTACATAACTATCTATTTAAAATAAAATATCATGTATATATAATTTTTAAATAAGTATTTAACTAAAATCTCCATGCATATCAAAACACCATGTATTTAATAATAAAATAGTGTTATTAATTTTCTAAATATAAATATAAATGAAAACATTAATATTAAAACCCGAGTGTAAAAAAATTAATTAATATTTATTTATTAATTACTTTTTTTTTGAAATAAATAAATAACAATAATAATAATAATAAATTTTTTTATAAATCCGAGAATTAATAAATATTTTTATTTTTATTTTGTAAAAAAAAATAATTTTTAAATCCAAAAATTAATAAATAATAATAATAAATTTGTTTTTTCTATCAAATTTTAATTTCAATGGTTTTATGAAAAAAATTTAATCAACCCTAATTGAGTCAATCTACAAATTTTCTCATTATTTTTCAACCAAAATTTCTAGGGTTTACATAGAACATCTATAATGGAATTTTTCTTAAATCCAAAATAACTAATAATCAAAATATGATTTTATAAGACCAAAACATGTAGAATTTTGCTAAGAACAACCTAGGTTTTCAACATGCATAATTTCTGAAATTTTAAATTATAAAACATTCTAGATCTAGGTTTCTCTAAAAAAAATTCCCACAAAGTTTTAATAACCAAATCAAACCAAATAACGAAAACTCAAGCAATAAAAAAATCAAACATTCAACAAGCATTCCAAATGCAATGTCGACAATCTTTTCGAAAGAAAATTGACATGGGTTCTCCAAACCCTATTTGAAAATCTACGACAAGATCTGAAACAACATTGACTAAATTGAAGACTCAAAGATTCCAAATTACTCCAAAGATTTGAAAATAATCCTTCAAACAATTGAAACAATTTATCTCCAAAATCTAGCCTTCTCTGAACCTATGTTGTGAATAATGGCTAAAAGAATTCCTAATAATGAAAATTATCGTAGACAGAACTCAACATGCAACTCCAAATCAGAAATAGGAACTCAACATGCAACTCCTAATCAGAAATTAGATCTCAACTCCGGAACCTTGTTTTTATCAAATTATGGTGCATGATTAATTATAAATTTAATAATAAAATATGCACTTTTCAATTATCAACTCTTAACTCAACTTTAAAATTTATTTCCTAATTCAATTTTATTAAACCGAATGTGCAACTTAAATTGCATTTTAATTATTTATTAACAATTATTATTTTCCAACATATTAATAATTATGAAATTGATAATTAAATATCAATTCATGTTAATTATGCTTTTAATTTCAACTTTAGATTTAATAATTTTATTCACAAATTTGGGCTTTTTAAATTAAGTCTTTTTAATTAAATAATGTATTTAAGCAATTCTCATTAATGAAATACCCTCATATTAATATTTCTATATTTAACTAGATTTAATTATTTATTCACATAATCAAACCCATAAATCACTTAACCATAATAACATAAAATCACATTAAACTATTCAATAAGACAACATGAGAAATAAGTAACTAAACCAAAAATACCAAATTCATATCGAGGGAAAGGGTTCACGAATCCATGTCACCTTAATTCAAATTCAGATAGGAAAGTCAATCAGAAACTTATCCCTTAATTCAGGACAATAAATGGCTTGGGTTGGGATTGGACATGTATGTTATCTTCCCTCTCTTACCATTTGGGATATTGTGATAGGGCACACTCATCCTAACAATTCAGGGAAGTCGATGCCTGATACTTGAAACCGTGCATAAAAGATGAGCATGTACATACATGTATAAATATATAATAGACAATGGTAGGGATCTGGCGATCATGTTGATCTTGCAAGAAAGTAACTACGACTTCGTCCCTCAACCACGTTAGGCATGTCAAACAAAAAAGTAAGACATACATGCTAACTGTTGGGTCATATTTTGGGTTTTCTGAGAAGTGTCAGAGGATTGTTCTTGGTGTCAAATAAATTGTGCCTTTGCATTTAATAGTTTCAATGTTCCTGCAAAATTTCTAACAATGTTTGTGCCTCAGAGAAATTTTGCTTCGAAAATGTCTGAAACCCTAAACCCTAGGTCTTGTTTGTCTCTGTGTGGTTTTTATCTTTGAAATTTTCCATGTCATTCCTTGATTCTTATGTTTTCATGTTACCTTTTCATGTCACTTAAGTTCCCCTTTTTCTGCACGCGGTTGTTATTTTCCTTTGTATCTCCAAGTCTCGTAAAGTTGGTTGTTAAATATGAGAAATCCAGAGATTGGGTGACAAAGTGAAGACTTGACGATTGAAAGGCTTTCTCCAAGTCTCATAAAGGTTTGCAGTTAGTATTGATTATTCAACAACCGGGATTATTGATTCACCCCCCTCTTCATAATCCAACATGTGTATCTTTGAAACAACTTGTCATGGCCTCAAACCATCTATGCCAACATCTCAGGTTGGGTGAGTAAACACTAGGAATTGTTAATATTATTTAGAATAATAGAGAGGGGGGCTGAATTAGTTGTTCTTAGATCCAAATGTACCAATTGAACTTTTAAACACTTCAACAATATCAGATCTAATCACCAACACAACTCAATCTCTAAAGAATATGTATACCAAAAACATATAACATGCAGTCCACTATCCAAGAGTAATTAACTTGCAGAATATAGAAACATTCACAACAATCATTCACACAAGTATAACACTAGATTTATAGTGGAAACCCAACTTGGGAAAAACCACTTTGTAACATGTTACTAATATTTTCACTCTTCTGAAGTGATCTTTGTGAAACACCAACCTTGTTAAAGGTTTACAAACACACTGCTAGGTGTGACCCTGTTAAAGGATTTAAACACTCTATCAAAAGTGACCTGGTTAAAGGATTTAAGTACATTCTATTAGAATTCTACCTTGATTAAAGGATTTAAATAATGACTATTAGGTCAACCTTGATTACAGGATTTAGACTGATACAATGGTTAGAAAGTTGTAGTAATATCTGATCTAAAAAATATACAACTCACTTTACAAATATCAGATCTAATTCACACATACATGTTGATTTACTAACTGAGTACCATTTCCATCTCCATCTCTGATCTTCTCGGGATTCACTTCAAGAAATCACAACTCTGATCAACTCCTTTATACTTCTCCAATAGGTAGATCTGTCTTTTGCCTCTTAATCACCTCTGTAGATCTAAGGTTAGGTCAGATTCATCGAATCCTTCCATCATTTAAGTTCTTCATCCATCCTTCTAGAAACATATTCAATCACTTTATTGAATCCATAATAAAAACAATTTACCATGCAATAAATTCTCCATACAATCAATTAATAAAGTCAACACGATTTACATAACCCAATAATTCAACTGTGTCGGCTAGAAATCTGAATTCTTCCTCCAAATATAAATTACTGACGCTCGGTCAATACTACATTCATCTCCTCGGTCATCACTACATAACTCGGTCATCTCTACAATCTATCTTCCTTGGCTAACACTATTTTTCTTGGTAATTTCCTATCACTCGGCATAAGCTGATGTTTGGTCAACACTAAAGTTACTCTGCATATACTAGCGCTCGGTCGACACTAACATCACTCGGCTTAAACAATATTTCTTCACTTTTTCTTGGTTAAGAATACTTCTTCAGTATTTCTTCTTACTTAGATAAACAATACATTATCTTATCATAGTGCCAAATAATCAAGTACTCATTGAAGTATCAGATAACTCAACCTTTCCCTAAGTTCTATTGTTATCTCCCTTTCCCTAATCCTTTTCACCAATCAATAGATATAGTACTTTTATATATAGAAACTATCTTACCAATTAAGGTTTAACATCAATGACAATACAACAATTGCTTCAATTGCAGTTTCCAACAGTAACAACCTTTTTTTTCTTTGAAACTCACTCAAACGTTCCAAACCACTCTATACCTGTGCATCCCTTAAGGTGCATAGAGGGAAAGAATTGTCAAATTTTGATGGAGAATTTCTTAGAGCTCATATGATGTATCAATGGTCTATCTAATGCTATGTTATCATGGTATTGACACCCACAAAAGTATCTCACTTTTACAAGATTTGACTCCATTCCAAAGTGGCAACCACATCTCGGTTCTTGCCAAATCTTACAATGTCTCTTAGTAGAAAGTTGCAACATTGCGTATCTTTGAAATGGATTTTCTTGACCTCCAATTATCTATTCTAAAACATCTAGTTGGTGAATAAATTCAAGGAATGACATTGTTCAACTTTGCAACTCACTCAAATATTCTGGACCACTTCATATCGGTGCATCCCTCAAGGTGCATTTTACATAGTTTTCCCTCTAGGTCAAAATAATCCACCTATGTCCTTTTTGTTCTAAAGGCTTGTGTTTTAAAGGTTAATTTCATGCTCTTAATGACTCAAAATTTTATTAAATTTATTTTTCAAAAGTGGGCTTCTCTTTAGTAGTTCAGATGTTAAAATGAGGGTCTTTTTTATAGTAATTTAATGTTGGAGCATATTCATTCACTATTTAGGCATGGAGTTTCACTAATGTGATCAGATAAATGACTATTTTGTCACATACAATCATTGTTTTGGTAGATCATTTTATTTTCGATTGATATTAGGTTGTCCTTTATTATGTATGCACCATCTAGAGAAAACACATTCATTTTTTTATAGAGGGACATTCAAGATTTTATAGATGCATCCACTATCATGTATTATAAAGTTAAAAATAATGATTATCACAAATGGAATAAAGTAAATGAAAAGATGAAACAAAAAATTAATGGCCGTTAGGAAGGACACTAAGCTTCATAGAAGATAAAAATAATAATTCATCAAAGGCATCTTAACAATTATGGTTGTGTCTCCATAGAAGATAAAAACTTTGATTCATTAAAGGCATGTTAAAAATAATTGTATTCAAATACTACTATGGAACTAGATCAACCACAAGGTTTTCCAACCATTATTTTTAACAAAAAATGAACTACAAAGCCAACGAAGAATAGTATATTATGTTAGATACTCATATATTGATGTACATCATCACCTTCTACATAAACCAACTGAACTGAAAGTAGTGGAACTAAAGTTGTATGGAATGCAACAAACATGTTTCCATAAAGCATGAATCATATAATAAAAATATACATAGATACATAAAATAATAAATATACGTAAGGCATGAGCAATCTACAAATCATAAGACATCCACATAAACATGAAGTAGTATACGCCAATACACATAAGACATGAATTGCATACATAAACAAAATGAGCTATGAATGCTAATAGGGAATGAAGCCAAATATACATGGAATATATTCAATACAATTAGATAGGCTTCTAGAAATTAAAATGGATGTAGAATGTCAAATATACAATATACAAATAATATGTCCAAAAATGGCATATAGGCATACAATATATGTCCCTAATCTAGTCGTTTCTTGTGAGGGGAAGAAAAAAAATCACGAGCTCTACCTTCAAATATCAAGAACGTGGAGTTTTAGTGGATGCTAGAGTTTTTTAAGTGTGCTTACTCATTCTCATATCAAGACTCCTATGGAGCTCTAGCTGATAAAATCACAAGTATAAACATTGAAATAACTAATATACATCAAAACTAAATTATAGGATGACATACAATAGAATATTCAATTACCAAAAATAAACAGATAGTATGTTCATCCATGGGAGGGGCACACTGACATTCTGGAGTTACAATCCCCTACAAAAACAATTGAAACAATAATTAAAATACATACATGAATCTCATTAAAATTTGTAATTAAACCATTAAAATAATAAATAAAATTAAGTAATCTCCTTCATGCCTTAGTCAATGTTTCATAACTTCCTACAACTATAGTAACCCTTGTTGTAAAAGTGGTCAGCACTCCCCTCAAGATTCTCAACATGGCTTAACCGCCTCATGTGTCTTCTATAAGTCTAGTGGTTGTGTTGGGCATTAACACGTCGATCTTTTGGTGCAACGACAACTACTACTTGTAACAAGTAGAATTAGAGCTTGGTCACAGGTTCAAATCCCCCTCAGGTAACACTGAGGGGGAGATTGTTGGAAAAATGCTCAATGCTCCCCTCGGGATTCATGACATGGCTTAACTGCCTCTTGTGTCTTTTATAAGTCTAGTGGTTGTATCGGGCATTAACATGTCAATCTTTTGGTGCAACAACAACTACTACTTGTAACAACCCCACGATCCAATGAGTCACAAATAGTAGGATTATCCAATGTCAACAACTTAAAACAAAACAACAAGAGTATCATGTAATTATCAAGAATATCTATATATTGTTTTATAAAATACCACTAATGAATAAATGATATCTCTATGAAAATGCTACAACATCCTTCACCATGTGGTGTCAATGTCGAGGTTCCAGTAGCAAACTAATGTACATGAAAAATGATTTATGAGATAATCATTCATATAATTGCGTAGTACTCATGTGTAATAATTATAATTATGATCATTTCTAATTATCATGATCAAGGAACACTGCCACTAGCATGAACACTTTGAATCTAATTATGATCATAATTATTCTACCGATTTAGTTATTAATTTATTTATAAATTAAATATAATCAAGTAAATTAAATGAACATGCAAATGAAGATACCTTTGTGAAAGTGCCATTACGTCCTTCACTACATGGTGTTAACTATTGGAGCTGTAAAATCCTAGATAGATTTTGAGTCCATTTTTAGAAATTTCTCCAAGGCAAAGTTAGTGCCCTTGAAAATAATTGTGAAAGGCCAAGTTTGAGTGCAAGGGAGAAAAGGACCTATTGATTTTTATTGAGAACCAATTGGGGAATGTGTTTATCACCTTTCATTGAGCATATGTATTGGGTTTCAGCTCTTAGATTTTATTTTTGGTGTGATTTGGAATTAGCCATTTGGGGGTGTTTAGTGAAATCTGCACTTTGTGTTTCCAGAATTTTATAAAGTAACCCACTTCAGAGGATTGCATTTTATGCCCTACTAATAGTCACAATATGAGGGTTGTTGCATTGTGTTGTAGGCATGAGAGTGAGTGTCTATGCCCATTTTTAACCCCCCATGAGCTGGTTTGATCAGTTTTCCAGTCATTCCATTTGCAATTTGTTAAGTTTCTTCGAATGTACAGAATCCAGAATTTAAGTGGCCTACTTTGAGGTCTCATAATTTGTACCTAGCTCAAGGACATGAGAAATTGAATGTTTTTATGCACTATAGACATGGAAGAGTACCTCCCTAAAGATTGTGGATCTTGACCAATCTATTTGGTCACTTTTCTCAGTCAATTCCAAATCTAGTTTATGCATATTTCACTATTTTAAGATCAAGAATGTTCTAAAGTGTTGACTTTGGTGTTTAATTGTATTTAACCATGTGATCTTCTAGGCAAGTTAATTGTGGATTCATTTTCCTTATATGGGAATGAATCAGTATCTAGGGTTTCAAATCATGATGGTTTCATTTGGTAAGTTTTCAAAGTCAGATTTGAAGGTGTTTTGTGCAGATTTGTAGTGTGGACAAAATTAGTGTTTCAGAGTGCTATGTTGGGTCATTAATATCTTATAGACAAAATATTTCTAGGAAAATCCCTTTGGTATTCATTCTCACATGTTGGAAGTGAACTTAAGTTTCAGACGGCGTGCTTCTATGTGACTTGGTGATCGATTTTTAGGGCCATTTCCAGAGGCCAGTTATGTTAATGGCCAGTCTTGCAGAGATGTAGAGAAATGAATGGTGTGATTAAAATCAGGTACACCATGGTTCTGACTTCATATTGTAATACCCCAAAAATGGGCTATAGGTTCATTAACCTCCTATATCGACACATCGAACGAAATCGACATCGAAGTCCTAACCTAAGGCACATCTGAACATCATCGAATCTTAATTGATTATCCTAAATTCTGCATTGGGGAATATTCCTTATTCCTATTTATCCTAATTATCTTTAATTTAATGATTATTTGGCAATAAATCTTATTTATCTTAAAATTTGATTAATTGAATATTCTAAATATTTAATTAATTAGATTTAATACCGCCACTTAATTATTTAATTAAATTTAATTATATTTATTCCTAAATTGTATTATTTTATTTTGACAATAAATCAAATATCCTATGACTAATTGATTAATTGATTAAATTCTTATTTAATTAATTAATGTCAATTGTCAAATTTAATAATATAGTTTTTGAATAAAAGTTTGATTTAATAATTGATTAACCCATAGATCAATTGTTTTATTTTTAAAATCAGTTAAGTTGAGGATAAATCAATTTATTTATTTATTTAATTCATAATTATTATGCACATTCAAAAAATAGTTAAACTTGAAATCAGAAAATCAATTCAAGTTGTTTTAAAAATAAACTCAACTCTGATTTGAGTTAAAAAGCTATTTTTGCATGATTTTGCATTATTTTGTGAATTAATTATCTTTTATTCTTTGATAACTAAAAAATCAACTTGAGTTTATCTGAGTGATTTATGGCTTTTTCCATGCATCCCCAAAGCCTTGGATTTCTATAAAATCAAGGCTTAGCTCTTCATAATCATCTCTCAGAATTTGCAAACTTATGTTGGTGAATTGGTATCTAAAGAATTGAAGCTTCTTTGCAAATCAACAATTTTGGTGAGATGAATCTTGTTTTAGTTTCATATTATTTAGCATATCATTGTTAGTTTGCATTGCATATCAGTTTTTCATTTAGAATAGATTCATATCAGTTTATTTCATCTTATTGCATAGAAAAATTGAAAATATAGATTCATTTGCATCTAATTCATATCTAGAATCTGCATTCAAATCCTTCGTTTAGGTGTCGTCAAGGTCACTGATCTCAGTATAATCTAAGAATACATACTTGCATCTACTAGAAGGCAGTAAATCACCTGGTTAGATTAGTTTCCATTTCATTGTATGATTTTGATTTTAAGCTAACCTCTAATGTTTTACTAAAGTGTTGTGTCTACAGACAGGTACAAAATTCACACAAACATTTCTAGCGCCCACCGTGGGGCCCTGAAATGGGTTTCCATTCCATTTCTATCAATTTCTATCATCTTCTTGGCATTTTCTATTCCAAGCTATGATTTTTAATTTCTGTCCATACAATTTTCGTATGAGTTTTGTCAGAAACTCGTACTAGGATATACCCACTATCGTACGACAGTTGATTTGATCGAGAATCACACCATTAGAATCACAGTGTCATTTGGAATCTCGATTGTCGTATGTTTTGGTACCCAGTGTCGTATAAGTTTTTGGACTATCATCTGGGAGGTGACCCACTATCGTACAAGTTTTAGTGCCAGGTTTCAATTGTCATTTCACTTTTTTTAGGTAGTTTTCTATACTTGTTTTCCAGATTTGGACTGACAGCTAACATTAAAAATTGAAATTTGTTGTTTCTGATTGATTTCTGCTGATTTTGATTGGGAAAAAGCATGAGAATTGCTAAAAATAGGTAAGAATCTACTAAGCGCATTGTGAGGAATTCAGGTAATCTTTTCAGCTAATAATTTTTTGATTTGGATTAAAAAGAACTCTTGCATGTCAAGCTTGTGTGACCTTTATTGCTTTCATATCACATATTTCATTTTGGGCTATAAAAATGAACATAGATTTTCTTTTTAGCATCTTTGTTACACATAGTAAATAGGCCCTATGAACACTATTTGTGGTTCTTGAGAGAGTGGGTTTCCAGCGAAACTCTTCTCAATGAAGGAACCCTTATAGGTAGGGAGGATACTAAGAGTGTCTCACATTCTACTAGATTTGTGCGTCTTCAGCTTCTGATTGATACATTCTCTCTCCAGAGAGGTTGATAGATCATGAGTGGTTGACATCATAGATCTTTGTGAGACAATCTTAGTCTTAGTGTGTCGGATTTATCTGTCTACTTTGTTTTGGCTAAAAGTGAAAAGGCTAGAGGACTATGCTCTACTCCCTTTTTGGGTAGTATCAAAAACTCAGATCTTTGAATCTAGAACCAATCTCCATGTGGTATATTTTGTGAGTCACCTTTAGAGAGGGTTAACCATAGTGTACATTCCCTTAATTGGGTCAACCACGTTGGTGGAACCTCAAGTGGTAATAGCCATTTTCACAATGGTAGTGACAACCACTATATAAATATCCTTGTGGAGGAAATCTTCACAGGTGTGGTCTCTTGTTGGGCTGTCAGATCTCCCTAGCAGATCCTAAAGATTAAGTTCTTAGACTGTGTCAAAACCATGGTGCGCTTGGATTGGAGTTCACCCTCTTGAGATCACAAAAGTTGTAGAGTCAAACCATTACTAAAAACCCTAGTGAGGCCAAATTTTCATTTTCTAGGAATATGTGCATTATTGCAAAACTTTTTGGAACATACACTGTTAGCACTCCTAGGGATTAGCACAATTTAGTCACTTGATTGTTCATGCGTAGGGTTTCTTTGTCCCCTATTCATTTTTTTCAGACATGCTTGAAATCACTTGCTTGCTATTTTGCATGCTTTCTTATCTATTTGGTTATTGAAAATGAACGAATCTATTATAACCTTCAAATCTGGATAGTAAAAATTGCAATCAATTTGAAACTGAAAATCTCAAAAATTTCAAAATTTGATGTCAAACACCTTTCTGGAGTCAAAAGTCATCTTGTAAAGTTAGAAAGTTGTACGAATTTTGGCTATTGTCATTTCAGAACCCCCTAATTGTCGTATGGTGTATGATACATTATCGTATGAGTTTTGCTGCTAGTCAATTTAGAAAAGTCGAAAACCCTGCTATCAACTATCGTGCGAGTTTTGCAATAGTCATACAAGTTTTTCAATTTTTGTTTCATGCTATACCACTGTCGTACGAGCCTGCAGAAAGTCATTTGAGAAATTTCAAAAAATTGCCAGAAAGTTGTCAGAACTGTCAGAGACCTAGCTTTTCTAGCCTATTTCTAGAGTCTATCAAGAAAATCACTGTGTTAGGAATAGAACAACAACTACTGAGAATCCAATCATTTTCCTAAAGTGGCCTTTTGAATCTAATTCAGCCTTCTATTTAATCGATTTGAGTCTTTTTCATCTTGTGTCAAAACCTTGTCATAACTATCAATCTTCAATCAATCATCAAAATGGCTAAGTGTTGTGAACTTGTGTCCGCTATGTTTTGGGCATCTACCCATACATCTAGGGCATAGTCTCCTTCATCTAAGTCCAATCAAAGCTTGACAAGGTTGCGTCATTTGATCTTCTTGAATCAATTCGTTCTTCAGTTGTCTTTATCTTGTTCTTTTGCTTCACCCAAGGTTAATGTTGGAAACTAGAGCTTCCTCTCACAAGAAATCTGGAGAAGCATCCCATACCTTACCTATAACCACTATCAAGGGTCCAACTCTTGAACAACTCTACAATTCTGGTCTTTACGAAGATGACGGTCTTGGCAAATTTTGATTAAAAACTGGTTACATTCCTCCTTCATCAACTCATGGAGGTAATCAACAAAATCCTCCTCAATCTATCCCAGGGAGAACTCCTACCATGTCTCAAGCAAGGACAAAATTTGGCTCTCAAAGAGCTCAATCTCAACATGGTGCAGTTCAGGAACCCACACCTAAAGAAATTGCTCAATATCAAAATGATGATAACTTCGAAAGAATGATGAAGCATTTCTTGAAAGAAGATAGAGAAGCATATTTTTTACAATTAGCTCATCAAGGAGCTAAACTTCCTCCCAACTTTAATGTTGAAGATATCATTACACATGAGGAAGAAACTCCTATTTTGGCTATGATGAAACAAATGCATGCCATGCAAGTCAAACTTAATAACCTTGAGAAAGAAAAGGAACCCAAGGAGTTCTCCATGGAGGCCCTATGTCCTTTTCCATTTGACAAAGACTTGTACATTCCACCATTCCCAAAAAGGGTGGAAATGCCAAAATATGATAAGTATGATGGACACTCAGATCCTCAAGATCATGTCAAAGAATTCTATACACAATCTATGGAGTTCATGCATGAACCAACCTATTTGATGCATCTCTTTCCTCGATCTCTGGCAGGAGCAGCCATTCATTGGTTCTCTATATTGCCTTCTACTATCAAAACTTTTGAGGAGTTGATCAAATTGTTCTATCAGAAATACTCCTACAATATCCAACATCCAATCACCATGATCAATATCTACAATTTCAAACAATATCTAGGAGAACCATTCTTGACATTTCTCAAGATATGGAGGAAGAAATTCTCTCTATATGCTAGGCCTATTCCAGAAACTGAGAAACTAGAAATCTTCATCAATAATCTTGTCCCAGAGATCAACTACCCTTTACAAATGCAAGATCATACATCTTTTGATAAGATGGTAGACAATGCGATCAAAATTGAAAAAGTACTTGTAAAAAAAGGAGACATCACACTTCAAAATGACAAGTACGAATCAGGATCCAGTTCTAAAGATAAAAACAAAAACTAGAACAAGACTAAAGGCATCATCACAGATGGTGTTGTTGATACTATCTATGCCCCATCAAAGGCACTAGCTTTCAATCTAACCATTGGCACCCAAGCCATCAAAGCTTTAGAACAAAAGGTGCCTAAATCATATCAGAAGAAGCCAGAATACAAATCTTGGTCCGCTGATAATAAATGAAAGTTCACTCCTCTTGGAGAATCTTTAGAATCATCTATGAGAACTCTACCAGCTTATAATATCATCTCTTTGCCTAAGATCTGACAATCTAATCCTGACCCTAAGCCGAAATGGTGGAGAGAGAATGAATTATGTGATTTCCATCGGGGTAAAGGTCACAAAACTAATAACTAATTACGCTTGAAACATACTATTCAAGAACTAATTGATAAGGGAGACATCACAATTGAGAATCATAAGAGTAATAACGATCATATAGCATTCACAGAACCATTTCTGAAACATGGTTAAGAAGTTTCATCTTCTCAGCCTAATATGGGTGCAAAGGTCAATTATGCTTACCCTGGAAATAATGTTGTTATCAATATGGTTGAACCTTGTCTCTCTGAGCATTGCAATGTCATCACAATTTTGCGAAGAGATAGAGATCATCCTTCAGCTAACGCAGTTACTCGATCACAAGCTCAAGCACATCTGAATGAACAAATCCTAGATTCATCAAATGTCCCTAAGATACCCTTCAATCTTTCTTCCACTTCCAAATAGAAGGCTGCTTCTAAATCTTCCAATCCTAAAGATATGAGGCCAACATCTTATAGCATTGTTCAACAACTCCAACACACTAATGCAAAAATCTCCATGTTTGAGTTTCTCAGATATCTCCAGCTCATGGAACTATTCTAGACAAAGCTTTGCTCGGATCCAATGTTCTTGATGACCTTGATTTAGACAGGTTCCAGACTATGGTGGGACATCTTACATCTCTACAATATATCTCCTTTTCATAGGAAGATGACAACTCCTTGAGTCACCCACATAACCAGCCCTTGCATATAGAAGTCTTGATCCAGAACCATAGAGTCAAACGTGTGTTGATAGATGGGAGCGCTGGCCTAAACATTTGTTCTTATAGCTTGGTCACACAATTGGGATTTTTAGAAATGGCTATTGATCCTAGAAAGTGGATAACTATAAAAGCCTATGATGAACAAGAAAGATCTTCTAAAGGCACCATTGTCTTACCTATCAGAGCAGGTCTGGTTATTAGAGATACTATATGTCAAGTCCTTGATCTACCTTTGGCTTACAACATTCTTCTAGGAAGACCATGGATACATGAAATGCAAGCTATTCCTTCTACATTCCACCAATGCTTGAAGTTTCCTTATGAAGGAGTAGAGGTTACTATCCTAGCAGACATATCTACCACTTGCAATACATTGAAGGAAAGTGTAGATAAACTTGTGCCTAATAATAGAGAATCTTCTCTTAAGACAACAAAAGAAGCATCCACATCTAAAATGGAAGACATTTCCAAAGAGGCCAATATCAAAGAAAGTGGTATGGGAGAATATACTATAGAGCTAGTCTTATCTTTGACATCTCTCCCTATCTTACCTAAGTCTTATGGACAGTCTTTGAAATAGTCCAAACCAGAATCTAAAGAACCCCTTGAGGCATATAAAAAGAATTTTGTAGCAGAACAAGTCTCCAAGAAAGAATTTGAAGAAGATGAAGTTGTGCTTACATGGCTATACAAAGATACACCTGAATCTCAAGTTGTTCCGACTAGTGACTGTACAGTATCCAAAATCCCTTCTAAGGCATATGGTCCAGGAGATAAATTAATATCTAAGATGGGATATCCAGGTAAAGGACCTCTAGGAGTTAGAGGAAAAGGTCTTATAACACCTATTTCACATACTGGTAGGGAAAACAAAGATACTGTTGGCTTAGGCTTTAAAAAGAAACCCTTCCACCTCAAAGGTAATTTTTCTCATGTCATAGAGAAGATCACACTAGGAGAACCCCTTCTTAAAAAGGAGGAAACTAAACCATTTGATAGTGATTCAGATAGCTCAGAACTTAGTCCTTATGAGCATTTTCCTAAATAAATCAAAGACCTCCTTGAATCTGAAGATGATCCAATAAAAAGAATAAATGTAGTAGAAACAAAAGAACCTACTATAAAGTGAGAGATGGTTGCAACACAAGAACTAGCTAATCTCGAAAACAACCAAATAGACAAAGAGGAAGCTGGTAGTTATTCTAAGACACATTCCCATGAGTATGAATTCAAATCAGAATCTGAGGGTAACCCTTCTTGGGGTATTCATCCTGACTTTACTCATGTTCTTAGATTTCCTAGAGGCATAGATGAAGAATCTAATGACTATGAATGGGGAGCCATTCCAAAGGAATATGAACTTATCACAAAGAAACATGTTGATATTATTCACCAATATGCACCTAAACCCAACGTAAGTCTAGAGCGAAGTAGTGAACTTAACGAGTCTAGTCCAACTATGGCTGAATTGGACTCCCACAATGACATTGAGCCTATTCACGAATTGAATGTCTTAATTTGTAATATCACCTTTGAACTTGAGCATCGGGTTAGGACCAATGATGACAAATCCATATCCGTAAACACTATCTCCCAATCTTTCCCCACTTTGACTATCCACATCCTGAACTTCTTGATCAAACCTCCATAAATCCAAGCCATGGTATTTATACCTTCCTAAATGACTATGCCCTTGCTTACTACCTCAATTTAGTTGAGCCTATGAGGACTTCCATCAGTGAACGGAGCATTAGCATGACAAAGTCGAACATCAAGTATCTTAGTCAAAAAAATAAAAATAAGAATAAAAAGAAAAGGAGTTCTAAGGGTGAAAACCACTTTGTGGCAGTCTCAGAACCTACAAAAGTAAAAATAAAAGATGTATCCAAAGGTGAAAACCTCTTTGAGGTGCCTAAGGATGAGATATTTGATGTCCTTCTGAGTCATTTATAGGATAGGTCTCTAGTTCTAATTGATCCCACTCAATCTATAAATTTGGTAACAACAAAAGAACCACAGTTGATTCATGTAGCACAATCTTTATCAGAAGAAGAGAAGCAAAAATTTACAACATTCCTAATAGAGAAGAAGATCAACTTTGCATGGAAATATTCAGATATGCCAGGGTTGGATCCTAATCTTATAATGCATCATTTATCTATAGCTCCAAATGTCAAACCTATCAAGCAAAAATTGAGAAAGATGCATCCTCATGTTGCACTCTTGGTAAAAGCTGAATTAGAGAAGCTCTTGAAAGCTGGATTCATCCGAGTTATTGACTATGCAAAGTGGATCTCTAATATTGTACCTATTTCAAAACTAGATAAATCAATCAGAGTGTGCACAGACTTTAGAGATGTAAATAGAGCATGCCCTAAGGATGATTTTCCATTACCTAACATTGATATGATTGTGGACATGACCGTGGGCTTTGAGATGTATTCTTTAATGGATGGTTTTTCTAGATATAATCAAATAAAAATTTCTCTAGAGGATCAAGAGAAAACTACTTTTACACGTGCATGGGGTACCTTCTGTTGGAATGTCATGTCATTTGGGCTTAAGAATGATGGTGCTACATATCAGAGAGCTATGACATCTATCTTCCATGACATGATGCATAGGACTATGGAGGATTATCTTGATGATACTTTAGCAAAATCTATGATTAGAGCTGAACATCTAAATGACTTGAGCAAGATACTAGATAGAATGGAAAAATTTAGTCTCAGACTAAATCCTAAGAAGTGTGTTTTTGGTGTCACTTCTGGAAAGCTCTTGGGATACATAGTTTCAAAGAAGGGAATTGAAGTGGATCCAGATAAAGTAAAGGATATCATGGAAATGCAACCTCCAAAGAATATTAGTCAAATGAGGACATTGCAAGGAAGAGTTCAATCTATCAGGAGATTCATATCAGAGCTTGCGGACATATCACAACCTTTTACAAAAACATTACATAAAGGTGTGACCTTTGCATGGAATGAAGAATGTGCGAAGAACTTTGATCATATCAAACAATATCTATAAAATCCTCCTATCTTGATGCCTCCTATTCAAGGGAAGCCATTGATCTTATATGTCTCCACAATAGATACATCACTGGGGGCATTGCTTGCACAACATAATGAGAATAAGAAGGAAAGAGCTATATACTATATCAGTAGAACATTGGTAGCATATGAGAAGAACTATTCAATGATTGAGAAAGCTTGTCTAGCTGCGATCTTTGCATCATAGAAACTGAGACATTATATGTTAGCTCATACCACACATTTGGTAGCTAAAATTGATCCACTAAAGTACCTACTAAGAAAAGCTGCCCTCATGGGTAGATTAGCCAAATGGGTCATGCTCTTAAGTGAATTTGACATTGAATATGTGGAAAGAAAAGCTATTAGAGGTCAAGTTATTGCTGATCAATTAGCAGATGCACCTATGATTGATGATACACCAATGCAAATGGAATTTCTAGATTCCTCTATCATGACTCTTTCTTCTAGAGAATGGTAGTTATTCTTTGACGACTCCTATACACAGAATGGATTAGGAGTGGGCATATTGTTCATAACTCCTCAAGGATACTCAATACCAAAAGCATTCAAATTAAATTTCCCTTGCACAAACAATATATCTGAATATGAAGCCCTTCTTAATGGCATGCAAATAGCAATTGAGTGGAGAGTAATAGAATTACACATTCATGGAGACTCTCAACTTGTTATCCATCAAGTTAATGATGTATATCAAACTAAATATGAAAATATCATTCCTTACAAGAGAATGGTAGATGATCTAAAGAAGTATTTCTTATCTATCACATTTGAGCAAATACCTAGAATAGAGAATAAGGCTACCGATGCAATGGCAATGCTATCTACTTTATTACAACAGCCTGAACATGAGCTATGCTATGAATTCCTGGTGGAAGAACTATCTTATCTTGCATATGACTCCCCTGAAACCTGCATGATTTGCATTGTTGTGGGTCATGATTCATTCAGATGCAAAAACCTATTCTCCTATCTCAAACACCAAATCATTTCCGATACCTTCAACCACCATGAAAAGAGATGCCTTATCTGTAATGCCTCCCGATATGTCATCATTGGTCACGATCTATACAAATGAGGTCTAGATGGTACGCTAATTCAATGTTTAGAATGGGAAGAGTCTCAACATGCATTAGAGGAAGTCCATGATGGTATTTGTGGGTCACACTTGAATGGTTTAACACTAGCTCAAAAACTTATTAGGGCTGGGTACTATTGGCCTGAAATGGAGAAAGAGTCTATCAAGTTTGCTAAGAATTGTCAAAAGTGCCAAGTACATGGCAACTTAATTCATGCTCCAAGGAGAGATCTAATTCCCTTCACTACACAATGGCCTTTTCATCAATGGGCCTTTGATCTTATAGGAGCCATACATCCTCATTCTTCTAATGGACATACCCATATAATCACAACTACAAATTATTTTACAAAATGGTTAGAAGCAATCCCTTTGACACAAGCAACTAGAAAGAAAATATCTATGATCATATTGAACTATATCATATGCAGATATGGGATACCTCACTCCATAATCATAGATAATGGGGGACAATTCAAAAATAAATACCTAGATGATCTATGTGCCAAATTCAAGATCACACAACATTGGTCTTCTATCTACTATCCTCAAGGGAATGGACAAGTAGAGGCTTCTAATAAGAATCTATTGAAAATATTGCACCGTACAGTTAATAAAATAGGAAGAGACTGGCATCTCATGATCAATCCAGCTCTCTGGGCCTACAGAACAAGTATCAGAACACCTACTGGGGCTACACCTTTTCCTTTAGTTTATGGGTCTAAAGAAGTACTACCTATTGAGGTTGAAATCCCATCACTAAGAATCATAATGCATGGTCTAGTAACTGATGATGACTACAGAGTGTCTAGGTTGCAAGAACTTAAACTACTAGATGAACACAGACAAGCAGCATATGATCATCTCAGAGTATATCAGAAGAGAATGTCTAGAGGTTACAACAAGAAATTCAGACATAGAATTTTAGGTTGGTGATCTAGTCTTGAGAGAGAATCCTAAAAATCAATCACAAAGAGAACGCAAGGGGAAGTTTGAACCCAACTGGCTGGGTCCCTTTGTTATCACTGCTACTTTTGGCTCTGGTGCCTATCAACTCTCAATGACTAAAGGATAACAGCTTTGAGAACCAATCAACATTCTCCATCTGAAGAAATTCTACACCTAAGGCATTCAGTGTATGGTAAAATGTCTTGAAAAAATCTTAAAAATCTAAAAAAGTCCTAAAAAAATGAACATCTTGATGAAAACCTAGCAATAGGCACCTTGATGATTCACAAAAAAAGTGAAAAATATCAAAAGTACAAAAAAATTGAAAAAATGAAAAATACGAAAAAAAATGAGAAAAAGAAAAAGTGCCTTGGTGAAAACCTAGAAATAGGTCCCTTGGTAGCAAAAATAGAATCTCTACCAAGATGGTGAAAACCTAGCAAATGGGCACCACTTGTTTCAAAACACTCCATCTAACATCACAATCTTGGTCCTTCCCAGCTTTTAGTCTTGCTTTAGTTTGTACATATCTCCCAGTTTGTTTTCAATAAGTCGGTCTGTACACCAATTAGCTCAAGCATCTATATCCTATCAATGTTCAAACTTGGGGGCAATTAATGTCATATCCTATGGTCTCTAGTATACCTTTAGACATGTCATATCCAGTCAGAGTCCTTTGAAGCTAAATCCAAGTTAGTCAGTCAGTCTTGTCTCCAGAAAGGATTTTTCATCTACAACAACACAATCAAACATCAAACACAAACTGAAAACAATCTATGCTTCACATGCTTTTTATCTCCTTGTATGCTTAATGATTCACACTGAGATTTTAGCATATTATGTTCCCTCGAGATCTTCAATGATGTCCTTTATAGGATTTAGAGAGTGATGACTGGGGGCATAATCTTTTCTTTGTCTTCTGCTTGTATGTGAAAATCTAACAACTTTGGAAATTTTGGATTGAAATGGTGTCCGACTATAAGAGCCTCTATCTCGAATTGGATGGCCATGCGTACCTTGACCATTGATACCTCAAAAATTCAAGGAAGTTTGATCTAACTATTTTTGAGTGAGTTCTTTCTCCTACTGTGAAACACGATCTTACCTAAGGATGTGAATGATAAAGGATCAGTACGGGTAATTCACATGGGATTTAGAATGATCTCTTGACTATTTGTTGTGTTTGAACACAAGCCATATTTAGGTCAACACAACGTTTATGTTTTGATGCTTATACAAATTTCTATATCAAAATGGACATGATATTCAGGTCATCCTGGCGTTTGTGCCTTGGTGCTTATATCTAATCGGACATTTCGAAAATAAAATCAATATTCATATATCTATGGTTGATTGACTAGTGGATGTTGTATTGATTCCTACACATACAAATCAATATTCATATGTCTACGGTTTCATAACTAGTGGGCATTGTATTGATTTATCCGGTTACCTAAAAATTCAATGATGAGAATGATCGACACATGATCAATGACTAGGTCCTAGGTCTTAGGTTGCATTTCATATTGCATGTCTCTTTGCATTTTTGCATGTTTGCATGATCTCACAAATTGCTTGAACACTTAAACGATTCTTCAAAACCAAAAGTGCTAAACATGACTACAAGAGCTGAATCTTACACAAAGATCCATCCAACGAAACAACAAATCGAATCCTTTTTCGGGATCAAAGTCAAAATCTGAGATCATTCATATTATTAACTGCTTGCATCATCGACCTTCAATCATCACAGAAATCCAGTATTCGACTTAACTGATCATCTTATATCAAACTATTGAAATTTCAACTTGGTCAACTATGGTCAACTCATGGTCAAACCTAGTCAAACTTAGTCTTCTGGACCTCCAAACGATGCATAACACATTCCCAGACGTATATAACTACTTTTCAAATCAATTAACATGCTTCTAAACTATAATGCTGATTTTTCTTGTCAGATTTCAATTTTAATCCTGAAGGGGGCATGGTATTGCATATCATTCAAAGTTTGTAATCTAAATCTGAAATCATATCTTTCCTTAGTAATCAAGACAACAACCACGTCTAGTTGTTGATTCATCAAAAGACCTCATCACTCGGGGCAAATCAATCATCGCTTGGGGCATATCAGATTCATCAAGATCCATATCAATATGGTATTCTCTTAATCTTGTAAACTATATCAGTTTTGTGCAACCATCGGTTCATTAGTGTTATTTCCTTGGTTCTCTGTAACTGAAGGGTTTAGATGTGATACCAATGTGATTCTTATTGACAATCGGGTGTGGAATCAGTCACTCACTTCTTCGCAATCATAAGGTTTAGAATCATGCTTTTTGACACTTTTTTGCAATCATCGGTTCATTACTATTATAGTTAACATTATCTTTGGTCATTCAGGACCTAATATCTTCATACCAACTTCAATCAGTTTCTATCTCATATCAATTTCAATTTCAAACATCAGTTTCAAGCATCATACACAGACTATCTTTCAACCACTGCGCTTCGCACAGTAATTCAAAGAGGGGAAAAATGTAATACCCCAAAAATGGGCTACAGGTTCATTAACCTCCTATATCGACACATTGAATGAAATCGACATCGAAGTTCTAACCTAAGGCACATCTGAACATCATCGAATCTTAATTGATTATCCTAAATTCTGCATCGGGGAATATTCCTTATTCCTATTTATCCTAATTATATTTAATTTAATGATTATTTGGTGATAAATCTTATTTATCCTAAAGTTTGATTAATTGAATATTCTAAATATTTAATTAATTAGATTTAATACTACCACTTAATTATTTAATTGGATTTAATTATATTTATTCCTAAATTGTATTATTTTATTTTGACAATAAATCAAATATCCTATGACTAATTGATTAAATTCTTATTTAATTAATTAATGTCAATTGTCAAATTTAATAATATAGTTTTTGAATAAAAGTTTGATTTAATAATTGATTAACCCATAAATCAATTGTTTTATTTTTAAAATCAGTTAAGTTGAGGATAAATCAATTTATTTATTTATTTAATTCATAATTATTATGCACATTCAAAAAATAGTTAAACTTGAAATCAGAAAATCAATTCAAGTTGTTTTAAAAATAAACTCAACTCTGATTTGAGTTAAAAAGCTATTTTTGCATGATTTTGCATGATTTTGTGAATTAATTATCTTTTATTCTTTGATAACTCAAAAATCAACTTGAGTTTATCTGAATGATTTATGGCTTTTTCCATGCATCCCCAAAGCCCTAGGTTTCTATAAAATCAAGGCTCAGCTCTTCATAATCATCTCTCAGAATTTGCAAACTTATGCTGGCGAATTGGTATCTGAAGAATTGAAGCTTCTTTGCAAATCAACAATTTTTGGTGAGATCAATATTGTTTTAGTTTCATATCATTTCGCATATCATTGTTAGTTTGCATTGCATATTAGTTTTTCATCTAGAATAGATTCATATCAGTTTATTTCATCTTATTGCACAGAAAAACCAAAAATATAGATTAATTTGCATCTAATTCATATCTAGAATCTGCATTCAAATCCTTCGTTTAGGTGTCGTCAAGGTCACTGATCTCAGTATAATCTGAGAATACATACTCGCATCTACTGGAAGGCAGTAAATCACCTGGTTAGATTAGTTTCCATTTCACTATACAATTTTGATTTTAAGCTAACCTCTAATGTTTTACTGAAGTGTTGTGTCTACAGACAGGTACAAAATTCACACACACACACATATTGATGACTACATTTTGGTAAACAAAAGGAAAAAGTGAAGTTTAGAATGTTGATCCTCAAATCTAACTCCCTAGTTGATGTTTACTTAAGCGCGAAATTGATTTGGTACTGTGGTTATCCAACCTTGTATGTTTTATTAAAATGTTACATGCACTCATATATTTTACATTATGAACATGCATGTTTCTCCAAGTTTTGTACACATTCTTTTCAAGGTGTTGAACTTTGTTTTAAAGGTGTGTGTGCCATATCAAATGACAAGGGTGTTGTACACTTGGCATTGTTGGTGCATCCCACATGGATAGAGGGGGTTGTGAAGGTGTGTGTGCTGCTAAGGAATGGTGCATGCCAAAGATATTGTAGAGATGTGCACACTAAATAGAGAAAAAAGAATGGTATGTGCACTTGTCATTGCTTTACGCAAAGACAAATTGGAGGTGTGTGTACCATTTATGCAAGGAGGTGTACAATTTTTTGAAAATGGTGTGTGCACCAAGTGAAAGAGGAAGCCAAGCATTAATGAAGGATATGCCATGTGCAAGGTATTATAGTGTATGCACATGTTGATAAAGGAAGGAGTGCACCAAATGGAGTGTGCATACTAAGAAAAGGGGTGTACACAAAAAGACCAAAGGGGAAGATTTGCATTATGGGCTAGCACCACTTCATGTGGTGGCACCAAGATAAAATGGTGAACCAAGTAGGGTGCGTGTGAAGTACAGGGTGTTGCACACAGGTATTGAATGTTGTTCACACAAAGGAAATAAACAAGGGTTCTGTTGGAAACAATTGTCTGAAGGAAATTGCTACTCAATTATGTATTGTCTTTGATGTCACACTATGTCATAATCCACAGCAATCTTCTTATACCGAGCTCAGTTGGTCTGCCTGTCAGAAAGTTTAATGTTTACCGAGTTCACTCGGTTGCCGAAGAAAGTTTAATGTTTACCGAGTTCACTCGGTTGCCGAAGAAAGTTTAATGTTTACCGAGTTCACTCGGTTGCCGAAGAAAGTTTAATGTTTACCGAGTTCACTCGGTTGCCGAAGAAAGTTTAATGTTTACCGAGTTCACTCGGTTGCCGAAGAAAGTTTAATGTTTACCGAGTTCACTCGGTTGCCGAAGAAAGTTTAATGTTCACCGAGTTCACTCGGTTGCCGAAGAAAGTTTAATGTTCACCGAGTTCACTCGGTTGTCGAAGAAAGTTACTATTTACTGAGTTCAGTCGGTTATCAAAGGAGAAGGATTGTTGGTGTTTATCGAGTTCCCTCGGTCTCTGGAAAATTATAAAAGATATGGTCACCGAGCACTGTCGGCCTTTGAAGGATTTTTGCAAATAGAGTTTACTTAATTCAGCCGACTGTTATTCTAATAAATGACGATTTGACTAATCCAAAATCATATAAATAATAGGTCAAATGTAAAAAGTAAGAAGAATATATAGTAGAAGATTTACAAAAGAAGAAAAGGAAAGATATATGCGAGTTTGTGAAGGATGTTCAGATATCCTTGAACTCGGTAAACATTAAACTTATGCAACCGAGTGAACTCGGTAAACATTAAACTTTCTTCGGCAACCGAGTGAACTCGGTAAACATTAAACTTTCTGACAGGCAGACCAACTGAGCTCGGTATAAGCAGATTGCTGTGGATTATGACATAGTGTGACATCAAAGACAATACATAATTGAGTAGCAATTTCCTTCAGACAATTGTTTCCAACAATCTCCCTCTTTGGCATTGATGGCAACACAATATGTCATAACACAAGAAATTTGAAAGAGTTAGCTCGGTTTAGATTCAAATCTCCCTCTGTCAGTAAACTTCCTGTATCCTGAAAATTCTTTCTTCTGACTATAAATTTCTTGAAAGCAATAGTAAAGACATAGCAAACACTCCCTCTTTGACAACATATGCCAAAGATAATTCACATATTACCGGTGAAAATTAATGTACCTTAAGTACTGATTCATATGCAATGATTCCTTTAATATGCTGCATCAACAAGTTGATTTTCAATCATGTTCTGGTTGATGCATCACTAAAACTGTATTTAGTGAGCCTCGGATAGGGGAATGACCCCTAACTTACCTCTTAGATACATAAATGCATCCTTAGGTAATGGTTTGGTAAAAATATCTGCAATCTGTTCTTTTGTATGAATATATTCTAATCTGATTTCCTTGTCCTGCACCAATTCTCTGACAAAGTGATATTTAATGGCAATGTGCTTGGTTTTGGAATGCATCACTGGATTCTTAGAAATGTTTATTGCACTGGTATTGTCACAAAATATAACAACTGGTTCTTTGATTTTGACCTTCATACCTTCTAATAGCTGTTTAAACCAAACAATATTTGAACAGTTTACTGCAGCAGCAACATATTCTACTTCAGCTGTGGATTGAGATGTGCAATTCTGCTTTTTACTAGTCCAGGATACCAGTCTTTTTCCAAGAAAAAATGCTCCACCACTTGTGCTTTTTCTGTCATCAATGTTTCTTGCCCAATCAGCATCAGTAAACACTTTCAAGTCTAGATTGCCTCCAAATTTGTACCACAAACCATACTCTTCAGTTCCTCTTAAGTATCTTAAGATTCTTTTGATTGCCATCATGTGATTTTCCTTAGGTTTAGCTGAGAATCTAGCTACTATACCGACTGCTAAGGCAATATCAGGTCTAGTATGTACCACATACTGCAATTTTCCAATCATAGATCGGTATAAGGTCTGATCAACTTCTTTTGAATCATCATTTTTGGTAAGTTTCAGTCCAGTACACATGGGTGTACCAACTGGTTTTGAATCTTCCATTCCAAACTTCTTAAGTATCTCCTTAATGTATTTTGATTGAGTAATGTATATACCATTTTTGCTTTACTGAATTTGAAGACCAACAAAGAATTTTATTAAACCAAACATAGACATTTCAAATTCTCTGTTCATTTGTTCTGAAAATTCTTTGCACTGATCCTCATTCCCTGTAAATATAGTATCATCCACAAATATTTCTGCCAGTACAATTTTGTCATTCGGTCCTTCTTTGATATACAGATTGCTGTTATCATTAGCTCTTTTGAAATTAATCTGGATTAAATAGTTATGGATTCTTTCATACCATGCTCTAGGAGCTTGTTTTAAACCATATAATGCTTTGTGTAACCTGCAGACCATGTCCCTTTTGTCTGGATCAACAAAACTTTCAGGTTGTTCAATGTAGACTTCTTCATCAAGAATTCCATTGAGAAATGCAGATTTTATGTCCATCTGATATACCTTAAATCCTTTGTGTGCTGCATAAGCAAGTAGAGTTCTTACACCTTCTAATCTTGAAACAGGAGCAAAAGTTTCTCCATAATCTATACCTTCTTCTTGAGAGTAACCTTTACATACCAATCTAGCCTTGTTTCTAGATACTTGACCATCTTCATTCAGTTTATTTCTGAATACCCATTTTGTTCCAATTACATTCTTATCTTTAGGTCTAGGTACAAGAGTCCAAGTTTTGTTCTTTTGTATTTGTTCTAATTCTTCATTCATTGCTTCAATCCAACTTTCATTCTCTAATGCATCTTTGATATTTCTAGGTTCAAAATCAGTAAGTAGACATGTACCTTTTAGCTTGCTTCTTGTCATAGTACCATCTGATTTGTTTCCAATGATTTGATCTGGTGTATGATGTCTTCTGACAACACTCACATTGCATTGTGAAGAAAGAGCACAAGGCTCTATGGGTGCATGCACATATGGTGCATTGGGATGCATGCCAACGACCAAAAACTATAAAATTTTGCATGATTCTGGAGGTTGACTTGGCAGTGAAGTGGACACATGGAGGCTAGTCTCTTAACCTCTGAATGGGCTTGTGATTAGTGAAAACATCTGGAGATTCAAAGGGCGGTTAGTCTCTAGATCTCATGATTCTGGCAGTTAACAACCAAACATCTAGAGAACTAGAGAATGCTTGGTTGTGTAATCTCGTTATGTTAGAGGTTAAGGAGATAACATCTAGAGATTCAGAGAACGGTTAGTCTTGTAATCTCATGGTGCTAGTAGTTATGTCAGGTGCATTTCAAGATTTAAGATAGCTTTTTTGCACAATCTCCATATCAATCTACAGTTAGAGCTAACATTCAGAGAATGGGAGATGGAGGTTAACTAACCGTGTCACACAATCTCTAGATAGTGGCGGTTAAGGTTGAAGCATTTTGAGATTGGGAGAGTAAATGGTCATGTAATCTCACAATGCTAACAGTTAAGTAGATGACATTCCAAGATTGGGAGAATGCTTTGTTTGTCCAATCTCCAAATAGACCATAGTGAGTAAGATGCATTCTGAGATTCAGAGAATAGGCTATTCGTGCAATCTCCAAATGTAACCATGGTTAGGAAATGGATTCAGAGAACTAAAGAATGAAGTAGTCTTCTAATCTCTAGATCAAGGTGGTCAAAGCCAAGGTTAGTATGAGCATCCAGTCAGCTAGTGACACATGGTGAATTCTAGTGGGTTCTGGGCTAAAAGTGCAAGAAAAAGGTTAAAGTGTAGATTTTAAAAGGAAAATAAAAGATTTAAATGCTTTCAAATGTCTCTCTATAGTTTGTGAAGCATTTTATTTTAAATTATGAGAGGCATTCACAGGAGATATTTTTCAAAACAGAATCAAATCATTTCTTTAAAGGGCACATCATAAAATTTGTTGGAGAAATGATTGCAGACATGAAGGCAGTTGAAGGAGATCAATTTTGGAGAGAAGATGAAGATATTTTTGTGAAGAATTGATAGGTGTCAGTTGGCTGTAACTAGCTTTCATTTTCCTATATCAGTCTTCTTCTCCATTGTTACATGGATGGTGAAATTAACACTTCTAGGCAGTATTCTGGCTTTTGAGTCATTTTTTTGTGGTTTTCATGGTTTTGTAATTGTATTGAACCAGAGGTTTTGTAATGAAGAACTATGGAATCCCTATCCTTTATTGGTGATGTCTTTGTATGTTTGTATTGAATTCTTGTATGTTAATCTGTAAGGCATTTTAATATAATGGCTACAAGGTGGCTATGAATTTATTGTCTTAGTTTTTTTCAAGGAGAGAGTAAATCTCTGGGAAAAATTATGAGAGTTTAATTTTGCATATGAATCTGATGTATGGGTATTGGAGTGAGAAGAATTATTTGTAAGGCACTTCATTTGGATTTTGTGTGTTTGGATTTAGAAAGTTTCTAGGGATATGCTTTTGTTTGACTCTATTGCCCAAATGATAAGGCACTAGTCTCTACTGGTTACACACCTTTCACATCAAATCTAAAATCAAATGAATATTAAATTTTTGTTGAAGAGAATTCATGTTTATAGTTTGTATTTGTAGAATACAAATGCAATTATTGATTCTTTGAAGAAATGAATCTTGGGTTACCCTACCCGAGTCTAGAACTTAAATAGAATAAGGATTTATCCTTGTCACTTGTGTCATTTTCCTAGTTCTTGGAGCACTTATGTAAGTGGGATCTTTCATAAGATAGGTTGAATGTTGAACTCCTATTCCTTACTGTTCTGAGAACTATCCACAATCTTTGCTTGCACAGTGGGGTTATGTCAAAGCTGGAAAGTCATTATACAAAAATATTTATGTTTTAATTAGGTACACTTGCCTGAGTGTGTGGAGCTTGAAGTGAAGAAGGTTGGTAGGCCTTTTCAATATTCACTTTTCTTGCCCCTTAGTTTATAGGAAGAAGAAAATTTTGTGAATCAGATGAATATCCCATGTTTGGTTTTCATTTTCCCTTTTAGAATTGAAGGATACAAGAAAAATCACTATCATTAACATCAAGGGTCTAGTAGTAAACTTCATATGCACAGTGATTTATAAGATAACCATTAATGTAATTATGTACTTACCGTGCATGTAATAATTATAATGCTTTATTAGACACATACCTATGGACTCTATTGGGTCCCAAAAAAATTGATTTTGATATCCTAAGGCCATTCCAATGCCTGTGGTTGGGATCCACAAATGACTTGTCCAACAAATGGGATTGATTAAAATAATCAAAATCATTGAAATTATAGTTCTACTAGAGCAAGGTGGGTGTGCTTGATCACCTATTATATTCTTGAATTTGGTGATTCTCTATAGAAGATTATGATATTCGGTTACCTTTTATCATCACTCATTAGCTTAATTAATGTGGCCTATGATTAATCTTCTACTTCTAATACCTTTATCTCCTACTTCCTTTTCTACTTCAATATAATTCTTTTGTATCTCTACCTCTACTCCTAATTTCTCTTTTTGATAAGGTTTTAAATATTTGACTAGTTCCTTTCCTCCTTTTGGGTATAGATTCACTTCCCTTTGAGATCCTAATATATAACTCTATAGGAAAAATTTTAAATCTATTACTTTTATATATATTTGTTGACTGCCTAACTCTTTATATAAGATGGAATTATATATGCCACCATAACTTATCTCTTTGAATTTAAATCTTAATTGAAAATATGACGCAAGGCAGGGAGCAAGAGGGGCCAAACAATGGAGCACCCTAATGATCCAAGCTTGCCCAAAAAATGCAGAAGCAAACAAACACAACAGTGAGAGAGAGAATGCAGAATATTTCATATATTTTCATCATATAGAGCCATACATGTCAGGCTGTAAGGCCTTCCTAGTTAGGGCCTAATATTACAATGAAATAAAAAAGTTCTCAAACATGCGAGGATCTATCAAAATCTCTACTTCTATCTTCTATCCAACTCCTATCTCCCAAAAAACTACTTCTAAACTCTAAACCAACAACTACATTTATACAAGAAGCTACCGAACTGAGTCTTCCTTTAGATCCATGATCAATGGAAGGAACAATCAGATCTGGGACCACATGCTTCCCAATGATGGATTCCAATATTAAATCTGTGATCTAATATAAATGCACAAGTCGGTCACAACAGAAATCAAAACTAAACCCATCGGTAAGCAAGATAACTGAGCAGAAGATAAGCAACGCCGAGAGCCAGTGAAACAACCAACTACCCAGGAGATAACTGACCATAATCAGCAACCAAAGGAAACTGACCAACTACCAACCAACTTGGTCAAAGCAAGAACCGAGCAACATAGAAAAACTCCAAATTGTTTTTGGTGACACATGATTGCCAAGGACCCGAGATGCTCCTGCATTAGACACCTAGGGTTATTTTGAAATGATTCTCTGAATCATTTGGTAGGTTTGGTCTGAGATGCATCCAACTCAGACTGTGAAGTCCATGAACTATCTTCCATCGGTCTATTCTTCTATTTTACTAGATATTCCATATATTGTTTTCCTCTCGTACTCTTGCAAACTCTTTCCTTCAAAATTTGTTCAATTTCATCATTATGCCTCTTAGGATATTCTGTCTGTACTATCACTTCTTCATCAGGTTTATGATACTAATACAAATCAATGATGTTAAAAATAGGTGATATGTCCATGTCATCGGGTAACTCAATCTCATATGCATTTCCACTGTCAAATTTCTTCAAAATATTTCAAGGTCCAAACTTCTTCATCTTCAGCTTCCCATATGTTCCAATAGGAAATCAACCTTTCTTCAAATGAACCATCACTTCATCACCAACATCAAAATTTTTATGTCTCCTTGATCTAACAACTTTTTCTTTTTATTTATGGTTACTGTCTTCTAGCTTCAGCTTCACATCTTCATGCAATGTCTTCATGTACTCAGCAAACTTTACTCCTTCAGCACTTTTCTTATTCTCATCAGCAATGTCTCTCAAATTAGATATTCCTCTCAATTGTGTGCCATTCACAATCTCAAATGATGTCTTTCCAGTACTCCTATTCATTTAATTATTGTATGCAAACTCTTCTTGTGCCAACATAGAATCCCAATTACTCGGTGTGTCTCCAACTAAGCATCTCAAAAGATTTCCCAAACTTCTGTTCACAACTTCAATCTGTCCATCAGTTTGTGGGTGAAATGTAGAACTATATTGCAAATCAGTGCCAAATTTCTTCCAAAGGGTTTTCCAAAAGTATGCAACAAATTTACTATCTTGGTTAGAGATAATACTCCTCGGTAATCCATGCAATCTAACAATTTCCTTAAAGAAAAGATCTACTACATGTACTACATCTGATGTCTTTCTACAAGGTATAGAATGTGCCATCTTTGAAAATCTATCCACAACAACAAATATAGAATCATTACCTCTTACTATCTTCGGTAAGCCAAGAACAAAGTCCATACTGATGTCAATCCAAGGTTTCTCAGGGATAGCAATCAGCGTATACAATCCAGTATTCTGACTTACTCCTTTTGCAACTTGACAAATTCCACAACTTTTCACAAATTTCTGAACATCTTTATATAACTGCGGCCAATAGTACTTCTCCTTAAGCAAATTCCATGTTTTATCAATACCAAAATGTCCAGCCAAACCACTACTATGTTTCTCCTTTTATCAAATTAGTTCTCATTACTCCTCTCAGTATACACAACTAAATACCTTTAAATAACATACCTTCTTGAATTAGCCCAAAGAAAAATTAAAAAGAAAAGGAAGGTGGAGGAGTCGACCACAGATATGGATGTTGAGGATGATGCAAGCAGGGAGGAAAGCTCTAAGAAACAGGGGAAAAAAAGAATGGAGCCCATCGACAAATGTACCAGAGCCAAAAAAGAGAAGAAGAAAATTGTGAAAAGGGTTGTTTTATCCTCTGATGAGGGCATTTCTTCTCAGGAAAAGATTAATTAGGATGACCATGTGGACACCAACCCTGCTATGGAGGAGAGTGTGGAAACTGAAAAAATGTTTGGGTGGAGGAGAATATCTTGCATGAGGTTGCTTAGGCTATGAATGACATTGGGAAAGATGGGTATGAGAAGGATAAGGGTAACATGGAGAAGAAGAATGTGGAGAACTCTAAGGAGAAAATGGAGGAAGGGAATAAGGATTCTAAGAATATGGAGGGAGGGAATATGGATTTTGAAAATCTGGGATGTTTGGATTTTTTGACTAACCTCAGTATTATGAAGAATGATATCACTGTGATGAAGACCAATATTCAATAGTTGCAAAAAGAGATAGAGGTCCTTAAAAGGATGCACATGGGGGATAAAATGATGGGCCAGACCATTGATGAGCTCACTGATACTATCGTCAAGGCTGAGGATCTTGCTATTTTCAATGACAGAATTACTGCCATGGAGGTCAAACTTGAAAATAGTAATGGTATGACAAGAAGAATTGAAATCATGGAAAAGAGAATTGACAAGCTGGAGAAGACCATGGGGAATATTGATGAGCAGAGCTATGCTATCCTAAAAGCATCAAATGAGCATGTGAAGATCCTAGTGGACAAGCTCGACAATGGGAAAGGAAACCATGAGGTTATAGACACTAAAGATACTAAAGATGATCAGGGCCCTAGTAGGCGTAGGAGGTCCAGGTTCAAGAAGATGGAGGATGGAAACAAGAACAACATGGATGATCTGAAGTTGTCTTTTGCAAACATGTAGATTTTAGCTGGTTAGGCAGCAAAACTAATGAAATGTGTTTAGACAACATCTTGTTGTCTTGCTTTCCTTTTGTTGTCCTTTGTCTTTTGGCTGTTCTTTCTATTTAAAGACTAGTTTGTGTGGTGTTTTTTGGTGCTAGTGCACTTGTTCTGATGGTGCTTTAATGCCTATTCTATTCTCCTATTGTACAAGGTTTCGGGTCCTTTCAAAACTTGTTGTTACGTAATCAAAACATACCTTCCTGAATAAAATATTCATCCCATTTAGTATCTTGTTGATCTTGAATAGGTGCTCTACACTTTCTCCATGGCTCAGAAAAATTAGGGTCAAACTCATAAGAATCTCTCATCTCATCAAAACCAAGAACTTCAATTTTCATCTCAGTCGTCAAAGATCTTCTTCTACTCAATGCATTAGCAACTTGGTTAGTGACTCCACTCTTATGCTTTATCACAAATGTGCAACTCTGTAAATACTCAACCCATTTCATATGTCTCTGATTCAACTTATTTTGACTACCCAAATATTTTACAGCCTTATGATCAGTATACAACACAAATTCACTCGGTATTAAATAATGTCTCTATTTCTTCAGTGCTTGAACAATAGCATAGAATTATTGATCATACACAGAATATTTCCTTCTAGCATCATTCAACTTTTCACTAAAGAAAGCAACAACTTTTCCTTCTTGACTCAGCATAGCTCCAATTGCACTTCCACTTGTATCACATTCTACTTGAAATACCTTACTGAAATCAATTAATGCCAAAATAGGTAATTCAACAACCTTCTACTTCAGAGTCTTAAAACTTTTGTCATCTCCACATGTCCACTTGAATTCTCTTTTGTCTCCTCTCATAGTCTCAGTCATAGCATTAAAAATTGAACTGAAATTCCTTATGAAATTTTGGTAAAAACTTGCCAAACCATGAAATGATCTTACCTCACTAGCATTCATAGGTGTAGACCAATTCAAAATAGCTTCAACCTTTTTAGGATCCATCTTCAAACCATCAGCTGAAATAACAAATCCCAAATACACAATCTCCTCTTTCATGAATCAACACTTTTTTAGATTTATCAGCAACTTTTCCTCTTTGAATCTCTACAAAAATTGTCTAACATGCAACAAGTGTTCTTCTCTGGTCTTATTGAATATTAGAATATCATCAAGATATACAATCACAAACTTACCCTAGAATTTATTCAAAACTTCATTCGTCAACCTCATAAAAGTACTCGGTGCATTAGTTAAACCAAAGGGCATAACCAACCACTCATACAAACCTTCTTTTGTCTTAAAAGTAGTCTTCCATTCATCACCCTCTCTAATTCTAATCTGATGATACCCACTTTTCAAATCAATCTTTGTGAAATAGTTTTCTCCAGTCAAACTATCCATTATATCATCCATTCTCGGTATAGGAAACCTAAACTTCACTATTATCTTATTGATTGCTCTAGAATTAGTACACATTCTCCATTCTCCATTCTTCTTCAGTGCCAATACAATAGGTAATGCACAAGGGCTCAAACTTTCTTTGATCAAACCTTTCTCCATCAACTCTTGAATCTACCAGTTCAATTCTTGATTCTCGGTAGGTGTTAACTGATGCGGTGCCTTATTTGGTAAACTAGCTCCAGGGATTAGATCCATACAATGATCAATTCTTCTTTTCAGTGGAAAACCATTAGGTACATTATCAAAAATGATATTAATATACTCGGTGATTAACTTATCAATCTCCTTAGGGACATTATCCTCTGTTTCTTACTTGGTTTGTTAGGGATCACAACAAAACATACATCATTCTTCTTCAAAGAGTTAACAAAATTTCTTCCCTCCATCAAAAAAACTTTCACAAATGTCCAAACATTACTAACATGTTCTTCCATCAATGGTAACAAGATTTGTTTCTTCCCATCAGCCACAATAGTATACTTATGCAATCTCCCATCATATATAGCATGTCTATCATATTGCCAATGTCTACCCAACAAAATATGACAACAATCCATAGGCATGATATCACATAACACCTTATCATAGTACTTTCCAATCTTCAAATTCACATAACATTGTTCACTTACCAGGAGTGTATGCATGTCTTTGATCTATGAAATTTGATAGGGCTTCAGATGTACCAACCTTTCCAACAGCAATTTTGTGACCATCTCTTCAGATGCCAGATTCTTTGAGCTACCACTGTCAATGATTACCTTCCAAACTTTATCAGAAACTCTACATCTAGTTTTGAACAAAATTTTCCTTACCGAATCTTCCTTCTTGCGTTCATTCCACAGTGCTCTCCTTGCCATCAATTTTTTCTTTCTCAGGTTCATTTGGTGACTCTTCTTACACCAAAGCATTTCTACTGCTACCAACCTTCTTACTAGCATGTGTACATTCAAAAGATCTATGTCCTTCTCCATAATTGTAACAAGTTCCTCAAAAACTTTCTCTACCATAACCATCTCGGTAGTTACTGCCTCTACCTCTAGATGAACTTTCACCTTTCCACTCGGTCTTGCCTTTGTCCAGATTTGTCTTTTCTGGTTTAGATCTACCATTTTCACCATTAGATCTACCTCTTCCTCTAGGGGATCTACCACCTCAACCTCTTTGTCTTTGTTCATGTCTCTTGTTCAATTTCTCCTCAGCCTTCAAAGAAAATTGATAAGCCTCTTCAATGTTCTCCAACTTGGTCATACTAATTTCCTCTTGGATGGAAACTCTCAAACCATTCAAGTATCTACTGATTCTTTCCACATCATCTTCATTATGTACAGATCTGATATCTAATCTATATAATTCCTTAGTATACTCCTTTACCGAGCTATCTTTCTATCTCAAACTTTGCATTCGTCGAACTAGGTTAATTTGATAATCAAAAGGTAAGAACTTTCCTTTCAATTTGTTCACCATTTTATTCCATACCTTGATTTTGTCTTTTCCTTTCCTCTTCCTATCCAAATGTAGATGTTCCAACCATAAGGATGCATGACTTTTCAACTTTGTGCTTGCAGACTTCACCTTCTTGTCCTCAGGAATGTTTTCATACTCAAAATACTTTTCCATCTCGGTGATCCAGTCCACCAATTCATCAGAATCTACCTTTCCACCATACTCAGGAGGATTGAAATGTGGTGTTGAATTGAGACTTGTCAAAGCCTTCAAAAATCTTTCTTCACCTTGATCCATAATAGGTGTAGGTTCCGCATTCACCTGTTCTTCCTCAACTTCATCATCACTAACATCTTCAAGATGTCTGCCTCTTCTCTGGGCTATTTCAACAGCTTCTAACCTAGCAACAATCTGCCTTAGCATATTTGCCAATCCTGGATCTGCATCTTGCCTCCTATGAACCATCTTGATAACCCTTTACAATTACAGGTTAGATCACAATTTTCTACCCCACAACAATCAACTAGGGCTTCAAGAGGAACCTACAAACCTAGATCCACAGACCTAGATCAAGATCTCACCTCACTCTGATACCACCTGATGCAAGGCAGGGAGTAAGAGGGGCCAAACAATGGTGCACCCTAATGATGCAATCCTACCCAACGAATGCAGAAGAAAACAAACACAACAGTGAGAGAGAGAATGCATAATCTTTCATATATTTTCATCAAATAGAACCATACATGCCGGGCTGTAAAGCCTTCGTACTTAGGGCTTGATATTATAATGAAATATAGAAGTCCTCAAACATGTGAGGATCTGTCAAAATCTCTACTTCTATCTTCTATCTAACTCCTATCTCCCAAAAAACTACTTCTAAACTCTAAACCAACAACTACATTTATACAAGAAGCTACTGAACTGAGTCGGCCTTCAGATCCATGATCAACAGAAGGAGCAGTCAGATCTGGGACCACACACTTCCCAATGATGGATTCCAACATTAAATCTGTGATCCAATATAAATGCACAAGTCAGCCACAACATAAATCAAAACTAAACCCATCTATGAGCAAGATAAACGAGCAACAGACAAGCAATGTCAAGCACCAATGAAACAATTGACCGCCTAGGAGATAACCGACCATACTCGGCAACCGAAGGAAACTGACAACTACTGACCAACTCGGTCAAAGCAAGAATCAAGAAACACAGACAAACTCCAAATTGTTTTTGGTGACACAGGATTGCCAAGGACCCGAGATGCTCCTGCATCAAAATACCAATCAGATAAGAAGCATAAATAAATTTAACTTATTCAATAATCTAAAAGATACTTGATACTTAAATCATTATGACATAAAAAATTTCTAATATAAGAATGTAGATATCATTTAATTACTAGTATCAAAAACCAAAGATAAAAAAATCCAAAAGAAATCCTTTACGTGAGAATTTTGTAGAGGAGAGTACTGGGTATTTATTATGCTCTTTATATAGGCATATATGAGAGAGTTCATGCCCCTCCAAAGTATCTTTTAGAAATAAATAATAAAATAACAACATATAACATAACTAATTTTTTAAGATGGGTGAGCACTCAAGAGGGAAAAAAATTTCTGTTGGCAATTTGGCTAATGTGGATGCATAGATGTTGTCATTATGGAAACATATGATCTCCATTAAGAGCATAGAATCTGGAATGCAAGTATGGCAAGTTGAAGGAAGAAATTGTCTAAGTATGGATACAGTGATCCCGACAAAGCACCCGATGAAGATTTAGTTGGTGACGTCCACTGGAGCAATATTTTTGTTTGTGTAGTTAACTAAAGCTTCTATAGAGTATGAGGATACCCCATCTCAGTGCACATAAAGTTTGGAGCAGTACGGAAAAAGTTATTCAAAGTTTACCGAAGACAATTTTTGCAGACAAAATAGTTTTGGAGATAGTATTAGCGAAAGAGTTAAGGGATTATTTTTTCTTGTCAAAATAATGACTTAACACTATGAAGGGATGACATCCTAGATGTTTAATCTTGGATAAATATTTTGGAAGCCGACCATGTAAAGTTATTAGCTCTAATAACTCATATATTAGACATACTTGAAATGTAATGAAAAATATATGTGATATGTAAAAAGGAAAGAAAAGATAACTTATGATAGTTGTATATTGTGATAGCAGAAAAGTCTATTGATACGAAGTTGTAAGCAGTACCATATTACAGTCAAAAACATTTTTTATTACCTGTTTGGGCAGTGAGCTCAGCTAGTGATCAGGTTTTGTAATCTAACTCCTAATAGGGTTAAGGCTTCTAACAAGGCCTAAAGTCCTTTAACCAGGACAGATCTACTATATATTGTAAATTGACTCCTAACAGGGTCCAATATCCCTAACAAGATACTTTTGATTAGTGATCTTTTTGGGTACCATCCCCACCAGGGTTTTCCCTTGGCTAGGGTTTCCTCAAGAACATATCATGTGTTATGAGTTCTTTCTATTTATTGCTATGTTTGTTAATCAGCTTGATAATCTTTGTATGCACTAAAGTAATCTATTATATCCATAAGTGGGCAAAAGAAAAAGTTTGTGAAATACTAATTCACCCCCCCCTCTCAGTATTTCCTATTTCTAACAATTTCAAATTCCCGCTCTTCTCTAGCCGATCATGGTGGTCAGTGTGGGGTTTCTGTGGCTAGGTCTTCTTGGAATGCCGGGTTTTTTGTGATTGGTTCTTCGGAGGCCCCATTGGATGTTGGGACTCAGTCTGACCCAGTGGTGTTAGGTTCTTATCATGAGGTTAATTCAAGGATTTCCTAGGCTTGTCTTGGTCCTTTAGAATCTTCCACAGCCTTGATTTTGGGTCCTTCGGTCATTCTTAAGGACCATCTTTCTCTTTCCACTCCATGTGATTTGAACCTAGGTCCTTTGTTTGGGCCTGTGGTTTCTGATGATGTTTGTTATTCTTTGCTAGGGATAAGTCAGATGGAAAGATTATCCCTGGGGAACCACTTGGTAGGGAAGGTTGCAATTGCTCATTTTTCTAATGGGAAGGATGATGGTGTTTTCCCTTCCGTCATGTGGGCCGACCTGGTTGGGAAAAAATCATCTGACTTATCTTCTTGTCTTGTGGAAGTGATAAGGGACTTCCAGAGTAGTGTTTTCTCCATCTTTGTTCCAGATTCTCTCATGGATTCTTTAGTTTCCTCCATGGACCTTACGTTGGTGGGTAAATTTTTGGGCCCCCGTCCAAATATTGAAGTGGTGTGGTCTTTCATGTGTAGGAAACGGGTGCTTAAAGTTCAAATTGATATTGCAACTCTACCTAGGGGTTCTCTATCCTTTTTTTTTTAACAATAAGGTTGATTTGGATTTCATTCTTTGTGGGGCATCATGGATACTCAGGAGAATGGCCTTAGCTTTTAGGAAGTGGTCTTATAACTGGGATTATAGCGATAAATTCTTCATGGCAGCTCTGGTCTAGGTTAGATTCCTTACTCTACCTCTAGAATATTGGAACGAGGAGGTCCATCAGGGTTTGGCTTCAACCTTTGGTGGTGAACTAATCTCTCTTTATCCTTTGATGGCTGAAAAATCCAAAATGGTTTTTGCTAGGGTTTGTGTGAATATATGTCAGTTTGATCATCTTCCTGCTTCTATCTCCATTAATTCTAAGTTTGGGAAGTGGGAGCAGGAGATGGAGTTTGAATTCCTCCCATTTTCCTACTTTTATTGTAAAAATATGGGTCATTGGGACAAGAAATACCCTCTCAAAGCTAAGAAAGATCCTAAGGTTATCTCTAATGGTGGGATTCCTTCCAAGGAGGTCAATAAAATCTAGGTGGTGAATAGGGTCCCTTGGAGTCTACAAGTGCTTCCCCCATGGGTCCTTGTGTTGATCCTTCTTTGGGTGAGGTTCAAGTGGGTGAGGGGCTACTTGAAGGCCTAGAACCCCTGGAGAAAGTAGAAATTGTTAGGTGAGTTGGACAAGGTGTTTCCAGCTCTTTGTATATGGTTTCAGAGGAATTGGTTCCTTCGCCCTTGGTGGATGGGGTCTCTACCATCCCATCTTCACCTCCCCTTCCCTTGGAAGTTATTTTTCCTTTTCAGATGATTTTTAATGATGTGGATCTTATTCTAGAGTCTATTGGATCCCCTTTGGGTCCTCAACATGTTCCTGTGATCCAGGGGGACTCTTTCTCTGCTGTGAATATAGCTAGAGATGAGTATGATGAGGGATCCTTTGCTCCTAATTCCTTATCGGGTAGTGGAGAGGACTTACCCTTAGAAAAAAGTGGAGTTGAGCTCCCCTATGATGTGAATGAGGCTTCCTAGACTCAAAAGGTTAGTAGGAAGAAAATGAATAAATAATCATGACCGAGGCTTCTACTCTAGGATCAAACAAAGTGTCCACTAGAAGAATGGTGATAGATGTTGCCTCTTTACCAAAGTCCATAGGTAGAAGCTCAAAAAAATTTATTAGAGAGAGGGAAAGTCAAAAGGGATGGGAGGAAACTCACCATCCATGATGCCTTCTCTCCTAGTTTTAAATAAAAATAATATCATGGAACATTAGGGGCCTGAATAGTCCCCATAAGAAGGACATTTTGAGAAACTTGGTCATAGACCATAAGCCTGACATTATTCTTATCCAGGAGACTAAAATGGTGCAAGATAAAGTGGAGAAAATTAAAATGTTTAAAAATGGAGGAGTAGCTGGTTGTAGCTTTGAAGGTGTGTTTGGTGGTTTAGCGGTCTTTTGGAACCTTTTCAATGTTACAGGTGAAATTCTTAATGTGGATAAGAATATCCTTAGTATTAAGTTTTTTCATATTAGATTTGGCTTCAACTGGATCATCAGTAACATTTATGCTCCTAATTCTAAGGTTGGTAGGAGTAAATTTTGGAAGGTTATTGAGAATCATAGGCTTTCTTTTCTAGATTCTCCATGGCTGTTGATGGGAAATTTCAATTCCCCTCTGTCTGTCATTGAGAAAGCTAGGGGTGTGAACTCTCAGAGTCAGATTGATGGTAGACATGACCTTATGGACATGATTAATAGATAGGGGCTATTAGATGTGGATCTTTAAGGTTTGGATTATACATGGTCGAACAGAAGGATTGGTAAGGATCTCATTCAGGTCAAGTTGGATAGAGCCCTCATTTTAGGTGACTGGCTTGATAGATTCTGCTACTCCTTAACCTCTTTTACTAAAGTGGGGTCAAATCATTTTCCTATCTCCTTCGTCATGGATCTCATGGCCATCTCTAAAAGGTCTCCCTTTCAATTTGAGAAGATTTGGTTGGACCATCCAGATATTGAGATCTATATTAAATATTGGTGGATGTCCAAATCTAGGGATCTGATATGTTCAAAGTGGCCAAAAAACTTAATCACATTAAGTTTAACATCAAGGATTGGAGTTGTGTAAGCTAAATATGGGCCTTTTATTTAGCCTGACACTTCAACATAGTCAATGTTCAACAGTTGCAGCCAAGAATGAATATGAGATTATTCATCTCACATGTCTAAATGATTTGACATTTTTCCTCCTTTTCAGGTAGGGTTCGTAATTGCTCTCAAAATCAAGTGTCTTGCAACCATAGACTAACACTAGAATGGAGGATTTAACTGAAAGTGCAATACAAATTATTCTAGAATGAGTATGAAAGATTAATCTAGAAATGATGAAATTAATCTAAGAACAATGAAATAAAAACTAGATTAAGAAATGAAGTGCATCATTAAGCTAAACATGATATATTAATCTAGAAATCAAGATTATGCTAAGAAAATAAAGCTTGAATGCAAATGAGTTCTGGCAACAATGCAACAACACTTCGTTGCTCGAAAAGTTGGGGATCCTTTGAATGAGAAATGAGGGTTCTTTTATAAAATCCCAGGTTCAATCGACAGTCGAGATTGAATCAGATGAACGGTGAAGATTGAATGGGAGATCAGTCCAGAATAGAAAGACAGTAATATTTTTATGTTTTTTTGTTTGTGTGGAGCTTTAACTGTTTTATTGCATTTTTGAATTCCAATTAACTCAAAGTTTCCTTTTCTGAACTGTAGAGAAGATTTTGGAGAGAATATTTAATTTAAATAAATACAGTATTGCCTCATAAGTGGATTTTCTCAATTATTTGAATAATTAAATTCATTTATTGAGATGAGGATATTTATTATTTAAAACCAAATATTTATTTAATTCCTTTTTCATGTGTTTTAGCTAAAGAGGGTGGATTTAATTTGATAAAAGTGCTAGGACTTTATAATTAAACTAATCAATCATAGGGTTTATTTAGACAATTTAGTCGATATTTAGGAATTAAATATGATGTATGATTAATGCAAATTTAAGGTTTTCTACATTTGACACTAAGTCAAGTAAATTCAATCAGAAGATAGAATTATCGAGTACAATAGGACTTTGATGATTAGAAATTGATAGAATGAGACTAAATGCAACAAAATTAGTTAGGATTGTGAGATGCCAATTTTAGGGTATTAAATTTTGCCCCTCTTTGAATTGATGTGTGAGCAGCGCATTGATTCAAAGAATAGTCTGAATGTGACAATTGATGAAGTTTTCAAGATTATCTCAAGAATGAAGCTTAACCCTCAGAAGTTGAGGTTAGGTTGCCAAGACATCGATCAAATCGAGTTGTAGAACCATGTCCAGAATGAAGCTTGATTTGTTGGAGATTTTCCAACAGGCCAGTACTGACTGTATGTTTTTCATTGATGACAACATATGGAAAGTAGCATGTGTGGAAGTCTTATGTAGTAAGCTTTTAGTATATGTAGCATGGACATGATATCAACATGATATCATGGGTCTAGAGGTTAATTGTTAGTACAGACAGTTATATAGCAGCTTGTGTCAGCAGTGTTCCTGACAGAGTAACAAGCAATGTTTTGTGTATGGTTGTCCATACAGTTATCATGGAGCCTTACACGCTTGGATATATGTTGAAGACATGTTAGTGCTATTTCAATCATGGATGCATAGTCTGTTGATGAGTAGAAGTGAAGTTATGCAATCACTATTCGCCAGTAACAGTTTCCTATGTTTATTCAGAAGAGCCGACAGAGATTTTATTGGTTCTTGAGTTGTGCCTATCTTTAGGGTATGCACCCATCGATTTAAGCTTAAAGAAGAGTTATTGATGTTTGGTTAAGAGCGCATGAGTTAATTTAGCTTATAGATAAAGATCTAGTTGTTTTGGTAGAGCCGACAGTGTGTAGCGTGCGTCTACAATTATCTTATTGGAGAGGTCCCAGAATGTGTTGTGTGAATAGTAGAGCCCAAAAAATGTTTATTGGAGTTTGTTATGGTTTCTCTAATATGATTTCAAGGTGGTTCTAATAGGCCGACTTGATTATATCATTTAGAGGAAAGATATTTATAGGCAGGCAGTCATTTGTGATTGCTTGAGTGTGGTTCATAGTTGATTAAGCAGAGCAGAATAGAGTGTGCAAAGTGTTGAGCTATTAGAAGAAGGTCTATGTGACCAAGTAAAGTACTTGTGCTATTCATTGGAATTGATCTAGATAGTAGGTCAAAGCGCAGTTCACCAAGATCCAAATATAGTGTGTATCTGTTAAACAGAATGTTGTAGCCTTCACCCCTTTGAGCAGTGTGCTCTCGGATAGTGCGTCCTCTCCCCTAATAGGGAAAATTGTAAAAGAATCCTAACAGGGTCTGACCCTTGACTAGGTCTACTATTGTATGTGGTGGAATGGGGACCTCAAATCCAACTACACATGCAACATAGTCATTACTCACATGATCGAATTACGAGAGAGAGTATGAATTACTCAATCTAAAATTAATGGTGATGCGACTTGTTGCCTCCTATGTAAATGGGGTGTTTAATTACTCTTAGATTGGAGATCCAACAACCATAAGACTGATTCTAAAATGGAGGATTTTCAAAAGCTATGATGATAAACAAACTGAAATTGAACTAAATGAATGCAATTTTAATCTAAGATACTTTGAAAGAAATATAATACTAATCTAGAATAGCTTTGAAAGAAATATGAAATGCAAATTATTCTAAAGAACTTGAAATAGAAATTAGATTAAGCTATGAGAAAATAAGCCAAATTAATTCTAAAATGAGGTACAATATTAAGCTAAAATGAGAAAATTATACTAATATGCAATAAAGCTTTGAATTGATAAAATTGAGACACAAAAATACTATATTTTAATTACTCCCAACAATTTCTCCCTTTGAATGAAGAAATGAGGCTCATTAAATAGAAAAGCTCGGGAAGAGAATGAAGGGGTTCTTGATTCGAAACTCTTGACTCTTCATTTCCATTTGAGATAAAAAAGCATTGAATTACTTAATTAAAAGTGGAATTTTCCACATAGGGGACTTTTCGAATATCTTGAATTATTAATTCAAAAATGAGTGTCCATCCAAATAAAAAGTAATTATTATTTCCTTTTTATGGGTAATTAGCTAAAGGGGGTAGATTTTAATTTAATTCCAAGTACTTAGGACTTTAGGATTAAATTAATTTATCATAGGGGTAATTTAGCTAATAAAAGTCAAACACTTTAGGAATTAATTTTAATATTTGATTAATGCAATTAGGGTTTTTGCAATTGAAATCAAGTCAAATTAAGTCAAGTAGGAGAGAGAAAATTGCCTAGGAAATTAGGACTTTGGAGATGTAAAATTGACGAAAATGCACCAAAATTGATTGAATTTATTAGGTGCCAATTTTAGGGTATTACATTTTCCCCTCTTTGAATTGATGTGCAAACAACGCATTGATTCAAAGAATAGCCTGAAGTGATAGATGCAAGAAATTCAGGAGTCTAGGTTAGGTTGCCAAGACACTGAATAGATCAAAGCATGATTTTCTGAAGTCTAAGTTAGATTGCAAAGACAACGGTCTTGAGAGAAGACGAGAATCGGGGTTAGGTTGCCCCAATGCTCAGAATGAGATTCAAGTGCAAACTTAGGACTATCTCCATAATTAGGGTAAGATTGCCCCAATACGAAGCTTAGCCCTGCGAGACCCAGGTTAGACTACCCAGATAACGGTCTAAGAGATATTTTTAGAGCCATCTTCAGAATGAAGCTTGACTCCCAGGAATTAGGGTTAGATTGCCCCAATACCTAAAAGATAGATGACCAAATAACAAGATGCGAGGCACAAGATGCCCCTAGCAATGAGAATTGATGATTTAGATTAGACTGATTCAAAAATTGATTTGACTAGATTCAAATGATGCAATCATCCTGCCCCCTCGGGAGCAAAATCAAAAGATGACATAAGAGAGATAATTGACAACAAGAGGTTTGCAGAGCAGAAGCAATTAGACTAGATTCGAGAAGTTGCAGAAGCAAATTGAAGCAAAGCAGAGGTCCTGCTGACCAAATTTGACCATGGTTGACTAGAGTTGACTAGAGTTTACTATGATGAAAAAAGCAAAGATCTTGAGAACATGATGCAAAGATGAGGGTTTGGTAGGAAGATGATGCCAGAAGGCTGTCTGCACAAGGGTCCAATCCCAAAAGGGTCCCAGAATTTAAAACATGATTTCAAGCTATCTAGAGATGTCATATTTTGATTTCAATCTTGAAAATAGATTCAGAGCAGTTGATTTAGCCAAGGGTGCAATTTTTGCGCAAAACGGAGCACTTTTGAAAATTAGGTCAAAAGCTATATAAGGCCAAGAGGGGTCATTTTCAATTCATTATTCACCTTCGTCTTCTTGTGATTTTGAGCTCTGAGAGAGAAATGGAGGGTCTTCCATTTCATACACACTAATTTGAGTGCTCCTGATGACACGCCCGACTAGCGGAGTATGACGCACCTATAAGTAGTCGATAAACCTTCTTGCATTTCAATTTGTACTACTTTTTAGGTCAATTTAGGGTAGATTTGACAACTTTTAGGTCGTGTTCTTCCAATTTCATGCAAGGAAGTAGTTTCCTTGTGCCAACCTAGGTCTCCCTTCATGTGAGGATGTATTTTCCTCATGCCAGTTAGGTCTCCTTCACACGGGCCCTGTCTGGAAGCTCGTGCAAGCTGAAAGGTGGTCCCGCACGAGATTGTAGCAATTTGCACAAGGTCGAGTCCTATCTCATGTGAGAAAATAGTTTTCTCATGTGAAAAGCTGCTGCAGAGTTTGAAGTCTTTTGCCAAAATTTGTCAAATTTGCGTAAAATAAGCCAAGTATAGCATCATAGAGCCATGTCTAAGATAGATGTCTTGTTGCATTTGTTGTTGTTGTGTTTGAAAAAGCCATCATATCGAGATACTGATCCAATGTCATCACTTTCTTTGTAGGTTGACTTCCCTGATGTCACCTTCCAAATGCACCATCCTATGATTACCACCCTAGTGCAAAGACTGATAGATGCAGAGAGTGCTCATATTGAGGGACTCAATTTGGGATTCTTGCATGATTTACCTGACACTCGGGTAAATGGTGGTCTTCTTGGTGCATTGGTAGAGCATTTCCATTCGGAGATGAACACTTTTCACTTCTCGATGGGGGAGATGATGGTGACTCCCGAGGATGTATACAAGATCCTGCGGATACTAGTCCATGGTGCTCGAGTAGAGTATGAGACACAACCATGATAGGGTATAGTGGCTTTGAGGAAGATCTTCAAGGATGATCTAGTGATGGGCCGGGCCATCTCCTGGGATGATTTGATCAGCAGGCATGGTGGTGCTCATCCATTTTCCCTTGTTCTTGCTATGTTTTTAAGCTTCTACCTTGTTCCAGATTGAGGTCAATATGGTCTAGAGTGCGGTTGGGGCACGATGCTGCGAAGGATGTTGGAGAGGCCAGCCATCAGGTTTGGATGGGGTGAGTGTATGTTAGCCGACATGTATCATGAGATGCATGAGATAGTATATCACGATGCAAGGACAATGGTGGTAGGAGTCTTCATTATTTAGATCTGGGCCTGGGAGCATCTCACTGTTTGTAGGCTGATTTATCATGACACATAGTAGCAGCTTGAGCCATATATTTATAGGTATGTAGGTCTAATGAGATAGCCTCTACTGGGTAAGACAGAGAAATGGAGAGGATACATGAATGACATTGAAGTTATAGTATGGAGACCTTGGGTGGCAACAGAGCCATGGGATGATGCTCAGAGAGATCTCTCACATATGTTTGTATCTCATCCACTGATTGGATGTAGCATCACTATCATAGAGAGATTCCTTGTTACATGCATCTTGCACCAATTTGGTAGGCAACAGGACATATCACAAGAGTACTATCCCTACGCCCACTTCTCCGATGAGGAGAAGAAGGGATGGTATGCTAGATTGGATCTAGGGTAGTGTGCTATAGAGGCACCCCTTCCAACCATGAGATGGGATTACATGGTGGGTGTCACCAATGCAGGGGTGACACCTGCATATAGGGATCAGTTGATTGCACATCCTCATTTGAGGTTCATAGATCCTATTGGTATAGGGGCACAACAACAGATTGCATAGTAGTAGCAAGCACCAAATTAGTAGGCACTAGCCCAGTCACCACCAGCCTAGTAGCCACTAGCCCAACAGCCACCAGCCTAGCAGCCATCAGCCATTAGTTCAGTAGGCTACACAGCAGGGACAACAACAACAAAGAGTATTGAGACCCCGAGCAAGGCAAATTAGCATCCCTACTAGGATGATGGGCTTGAATGTAGGAGATGGGAGCAATGGGGCCCAGTAGAGGTCCACTAGGTAGCGGATGGGTGATACTTCATAGTAGGCACCTTTGGATGATGATACTAATATGCCTGACATTCCGACAGGAATAGGTTCATCACAGCTGCAAGAGGCTCTCAAGAAGAGTCGAGAGAGGGTACAATAGTTCCAGTGGGAGTGTGATGACTATCACACTCGATTCATTAGGGAGGAGACCCAAGGAGCAGACAAAGATGAAAAGATCAGGAAGCTATGGGAGGAGCTAGCATGATCACAGATTGAGACTAGATATGAGGCTGCTTAGGCAGCATACTACTATGCATCTTACTGTGGGGTCATTCCAAATCTATCGGAGTAGGTACCGCCTTTTTTTGATTATGTTAGAGCTCCATAGGCACCCCCACCAGCACCCCCATAGGCCCCACCATAGCAGGCACACAAGCACCCCCTCAGTAGGCACCTCCATAATGGCTGATGCCTCTGCCATAGAGACTATTGCCACCACCTCCTCTAGGTGGTGTGGGACCTAGTTAGCATACTTGATATACTTGTACATTGTAGCCCATTTTTGATACTATGCTCGAGTAGCACCTTCTCTTTTGTACATGACATTATTCGAGACATATATATGAGATCGACAATTTGATATCATTGTACTTATTGTTATATTGCTTTGATATTGATGTTTATGAGATGTTTTTATATGCTTAGATGTATAAATAGAAATGTATGAAATGCACATGCTTTATTTTATGAATATGAATATGCACATGTTTTATTTTTATGATAATGCAATGTGAAATGCAGGGCTAGATGGATAGAATGTATGCATATGTGTAATGTATGATTTGAGTTATGCTTATAATGGATACACATGTATATGTAGATGGAAATGAAATGAAAATGCAATGGATATGTAATGTATATGGTACTAATCATCTCATGCAAGATTGTCGCAATATATGATAGGTACTAATCAAAGAGATTATGTTTTGAAGATCAAGAGCGAGGACTAGACACTTGTGTAGCCAAAATGGAACCGAGACAAAAGATGAGAACCTCCAATGAATAGAAAGAAATCAAGAAAGTAATAAGATATCATCTCAAAGCCAAGCTTAACATGCAAATGCAAGCCTAAACTAAAATGCAAGCCTAGAATGAAAATGAAAGCCCTAGGACTTGGTTATTGGACTCACCATATTTATCATCATTGAGTTCATTTAAGCATAGCATGATCATAAGATGTTATACAATCCTCACTAACATTGCAATTATGAGAATATGAATATGACATAAGTCTTAGATTTCTTAGAATGAGGTGTAAACATTAAGGCACAACAAGCCAGAATGACCTGAACACCTATTCCTTTTGATTTAGCAAGTTAACATAAGCATCAAAGCACAATTGCTAGAATGACCTAAATGTTTCTTGCGAACAAACACACCAAACATGTGAGAGTTCCTTCTTTTGCCAAAGAGTGCTCGTAGTGACCCTTACGTTCACTTAACAGGACGAGCGTGAGCAATTTTACTTGTAGCAGAAAGAAGTCACTCAAAATAGACAAGGAGAAGAACCAACCTCACCAAAGTGTCCATATAAAAGGAGTCAAGGTACGCATGGCCATCCAATACAAGATGAAGGCTCTTATAGATGGACACCCCTCTTATGTAGATTCATTGGATCATTGGAACTAAACTAGCAAACAAAAAACCAAGAAAAGATCATGCCCCCAGTCTTCACATTTCTCAGTCAAGAAAGACGTCTTAGATTCGCTTGAGGGGAAATGATAAAGCAAAAAAATGAACAAGAAAAGGAAAAGCTCAGCATGCTTCAAAGGAACACAAAATCAATTTTAGTTTCAATTTACATTTGTGTTCAAGCGGATTGAAATCTAATCAGAAGCAAACAACATTCGAAGTCTCGATGGGATAGTGACAGTAGGCAGACACAGTGAGAACCACTGGTGACCGTCGCAAGAGATGAAGTCTCAAGAAGATATCAGAGCACAAACTAAGTATCAACAAGTGGACACAGTGAGAACCACTGGTGACTGATACAAGGAAGATTCTCAAAAGAGAGAATAAAACATGAGCGAAACATCAGTAGGCAGACACAGTGAGAACCACTGGTGACTGATGTAAGGAAGAGATCCCAAAAGAGAGAGGTCAAACGAGAGATAAGTATCAATAGGTAGGCATAGTGAGAACCATTGGCAACTGATACATGAGAGATCCTCAAGGAGAGAAATCTCAAAAGTAGCTAGGCATTAGTAGGCAGACGCAGCGAGAATCGCTGGTGACCGATGCACAAATAAAATTTCTAAAAGTGATAGGAAAATGCCCCCTAGACCAGGGAGGTGCCCCCAAGTGTGAACGAGTTCCAATCCATGAGGAGTTGAGGAAAATCTTGAAGACAATTGAAGGCAAGATCATTAGCTAGCAGGAAATGAACTAAAAGCAGGAAATAAATTGAAGCAGGAAAGCTGGAAAGCAAACTATGACAGGAAAGCAAAGAGACTAAAGCGAGAAACTAAGAGCCAAGCAACACTAAGATGAGATGTAGCTTCAAGAAATGAGAGGTGCCTATTTACTAGGTTTTCACCATCTTGCCAGAGATTCTATTTTTGATACCATGATGCCTGTTTACTAGGTTTTCATCAATGGCACATTTTTTTCTTTTTCAATTTTTTTTTGTACTTTTCTCTTTTTTTATTTTTTTGTATTTTTGTATTTTTCATTTTTTTTGTATTTTTTATCTTTTCACTTTTTTTTTTGTATTTTTTCAATTTTCATTTTTTTTAATTATTACCAAGGCACCTGTTTACCAGGTTTTCAGCAAGATAATAGATACATCAAAGTGCCTGTTTACCAGGTTTTCACTAAGATGATCATTTTTTCAGGACATTTTGCAATTTTTAGGATTTTTGCAATATATCATTTTTTGGATTTTTTCAGGACCAATAAGTATGTGCATGAGCATATATAAAATGCCTCAGCTATAGAATTTCTTCAAGTGAAGAGCGTTGATAGGCTCTTTGAGTTGTTCTCCTTCAGTATGAATCTCTGGAAACATAATCATTTGTAGCAGTAGGTAGCTGAGAAGTTGTAGAAATAGAACCAGTAGTATCCAACTATCAATAGATCCATAGTCAAGGAAAGATCACTTAAGTGAAACCCACAAATATCCTCCCAGATGCATCTTAACTCTTTCTCAAATTTCCCACGCTCTAAACACTTAGGGAGAGTACGTTCTAGATTTCTCTTAATCACATCATTAGGGATGAGGAGATGCTAATATGCACTTTGGGACAAGGCAAGATGGAGTGAAGAAGGTAAAATATGAGAGGCAAGGGTGATGAAATGGAGGGAGACATGAGAATTTTGGAAGCTCAAATGGAAACTTTGATTTTCCTTTTGGAATCCACATAGCTTTTGATTTTTTTCTCTTTTCTCTTTTTATGTTGAGGTGCTTTTGATGACAACGCTTGTAAGATGGATTTCAAGATCCATTTTTGCTTTTGATTATCTTCTTCTCTTTGAGGACCTTTGTGGTCTTTTGAACACCTCTATTGCTTTTCTTTCTTTGTAGTCACATGTCGATTAGATGGGACATGGTGACCTTGAGATATAAGTGAATTCTCATTGTTTTTATTTTTATGTTGCACATCTAAGTTACTTCCAAAAGACTCAGGAATGATGGATGAAAGAGGCTTATATGATTGGTTTAGGTGGAGAGGTGGAAATGAAAGTGGGTGAGCCACTTATCCTAGGGGGAAAGGGGGAAGAGAAGTCAATGGGATGGGCTTGAGTGCAAAGATATCAACATCATCCTCATCATTCATGAGTGAATCAGATAGATCAAGAAAGCCATCTTCCATAGAACATTGTCGATTGTGAATTGTCTTAGAAGAGTTAGATAAGTTTGGAGGAATATTATGTGAGCCTAAATGAGATGACCTATTTTGAGAATTAGGTCCCCTTTTAGGTGGAAAGAGCACACAAAGATTCCATGAGACTGTAACAGGATGGGGTCTTACATACCCATGATTTGCTGAAGCAGTAGAAGTATAACTTGGAGTAGATGGCCTAGGAGCCATAGGAATGATCTCCACAGAAGGGTGAAAAGGATCATCATCAACAGCATATTTGTGTGTAGCATCAACTAGTATCTTTGTAGTAGCATATGATATGGAGTCCCATTCATATTTCTTTAAGTTCATTTCATCGGGGTGACACTATTTGATGTAATCAGCTAGAGATATAGTAGGTGATAGATCCTCTTTGTCACTGTCATCTATCATAGGAAGTGCTTCTTCAATAGTAGGATCTTTCTCGGTAGCAGAAGTGGAGTAATCTATAATGGGCATACCCTGAGGCATACCCAAGATAAGGGAGACATCGGCCAGTTTCCCCCATTCAGTATGTGTGCCATTAGAGTGAGCAGTAGTAGAAGTCTGTTCAGTAAAGTGGATAAAATCCTCTTTGTGAGGACCATGATCATGTTTTTGAGGTGCTTGAGAAGGTAGATAGGACTCGCCCTGGTAGCCAAGATCAGGATGTTGAATATTCAAGAACCCTTCATGTGTCATAGGCTTGATTTTTACTTCTTCATTATCTAAATACTTGCATGAGTGAAAGCTACAACTAGGTTGGTTAAGCTCACGGCCCTGATAGCCAATACCAAATTTGTCTTTAGAGGGCCTCTCATAGGAGTGAAAATATGGAGGAAGAGCTATTAGTGACAAGATGGACTCCATATAATATTCCCCCATGCCAATATCTTTGATCTGTAGGGTCTTTTCCATCTCTTTGAGTTTAGCATTATAAGATTCTATAAATTCCCTATTGGTCAAAGTAAGGCTATCACCAAATTCTAGGAGCATATTGCAAGTAAACAGGGGAGCATTATGCGGATGGCTTAGGGAATGATCACCTTCTTCAGAGAAGGGAAAGTGATGATGTGAGGTTGAATGATCCACCATAGATTGAAACTAATCAAGATCTTTGGGGACATTTGCCTCGGTGAGGGCTTTATCCATAGATAGTTTTGGTCTGGATGTCAAAGGCTCAGGACCTTTGAGAACAATCTTCGAACAAGATCAAGTGATAGCATTCACACAAGATGGAGATGGTGTGGGGTTACAAGGGGGAGGTGTAGGGCCTCGCAAGACAAATGGAGCTTTGGGTTTATGAGCATCCTCGCTCCCTGGAGCAATGATCATGTCAAAGTATTCAACATCAATAGGTTCAATCTCATTGGTGACAATGTCGCTAGTATCGTACGTATAGTTGACCACATCGTTGGTATCTTTAGACTTGGATAATTCACTTTTCCCATGAGGAGGAAAGGAGTCTTTAAATTCCCAATGATCTGAATTCCTATTATGGTTCTGCACCAAAGTCCTATAAACCACATCGAGAGGTTCTCCCAAGGAAGTGGAGTCATGCTTGGGTTGAGAGATCCAAGGTTTGTTTCTAGTGAATCTTGAAGGTGGTTGAGTTTTCATCATAGCCTTCTCAGTGGCTTTGATCATTTGTATGCTAGAGTTGAGATTAAAGACAAACTTTGATGGTTTTGGCATCACATTGTCAACAACCCCATCATTCATAACATCTATGTTTCTATTAACAATCTTATCCTTATCCTTATTCAAGGGAGAAGGTCATTTCTTTTTGTCTTTGTTCAAAGTCAATCCTCCCTTCTTGACCATAAACGCTTCTATCCTCATAGCTCTCCTAATCATATTTTCAAAAGTGAGGGGACCTTGTAATCATACTTGGTATCAAAAATTTGGTACAAGATTGTCCAAGAAGATATCAAGCTTTTTAGACTTGGGTAATTCATGCGTATACTTCATGCATAGTTGTCTCCATCTCTAGAGAAATGTTAGGAGAGCCTCCCCTTGTCACTGTTTCAAATTGCAAAGGTCTCAGATGTTGACCGGATATTGAATATTGTGGGATTGATCATAACTCTTGTCATTTAGAGATTGACCATGACCTTGGTCATTTGGAGATTTCTCATGACTATCACTGAATTTACCTCCCCTTGGGAAGTGGAATGGATCTCCCATCTTGTTGGTAGTATTCTAAGAGATCATGAAAGTAAGATCGAAAGAGTCGATAGGTTCGATTCTAGAAAGTGACCCTTTAGAGCCTTATTGGCATTGAAACAATGGGTTATAATATTCTTGAAATAATAAGTCAGACTATATCTAAAACAATGGATTGTAATACTCTTGGAACAAGGAGGAATGTAGGGATCCCTCACAACACTCAGATTGTGCGATGGATTTGGGATGATCTATTTCTTGGTTGAAAGGTTTACTTCTACCCAGATGAAGATTCTGAATGGGAAAGGTTTTGCCACTTCTTGTCGTGACAGTCATAGATGTAGATGTGACGAGAGAAGACTTGGGATAATGCTAGACTCAGTCTCTAAGATAATAGAAAGGAGATAAATGGCTAGAACAACCAAGATGTGAGATGGACTTGGCACGGATCATCAAGAGAGTGGCTAGAATAGCTAAGATAAGACTACTACGACATGAGGTACCAAAGCATAGCGAGATAAGGTAAACCAAAGAGAGACAACATAAGCCAAAGCAAAGATTGATCGATTCCTAACTTGAGACAACTAGTTTTTGACAGTGAATGATAGGAAAGAAGAATAATAGACCTTAGAGAAAAAGTAGATCAGATAAAAAGTCAAACAATCAATGGCAAATAGGTCTTTGTTTTTGCAAACTGGGCTACAGTCTCGCGTGAGAGAGTACCATGCTGCATGATAAAACACCAACCTTCATGCAAGATAACAAAGTCTCGCATGAGAAAGTGCTCTGAAGTGTGAAACTTCATGTGGGAAAAGTGGAAAATCTAACAATCTAACATAGTTTTCGAGGTTAAAGTTGAATTTTGAGGTACAACCTGAATTGATGTCTGATAGAAAATCTAGTTTCCTGACAGGTTGAAGAACAATTTAATCAACAATCTCATTTTGGGATTTCAAGCATTCGTTTAAAGACACAAAGGTTCAAATCAAGTAGTTGTGATACAAGAAGTAGTCATTAATAGACCTATCAAGGACAAAACAACTTCATAGAATCAGGGGAGTCTTTGTTTGATAATGATTGGACAATGTTTAAGACTCAATAACAAACACGTAGCTTAGTCCTACCAAAAAAATGGTGAGAAGACAAAACCTTTGCCCCATTTCTTATGCGCATACGTGCACCTCACACAGCCATGTCACCCCCTAGAGGGCACCCATGTTTCTGGTGTTTCCAAGGACTCAATAGTGTACGTTCAAAGGTTACCCTTGTAGTAGGGGCCAGTGTCACAACCACCTTCAAGTGTCCAGGTGTATGCCTATGATGGGAATCTACAGGAGAGATTCTTCTTCCTCTATGCGCAAAGATTATGACTCCTTTCAGAGGTGAACCGGGTAGGCCACTAGCTAAGGAAATTTTTAAATAGGCTTCCATTCATGCTAACCTTTGGTGCCCCCAATACAAGGTTGAGGCCTCGCAGCCACACCAACACCCGAAAGTCATACACCCCCGCAAGGAGGGCTAGGAGCGGCGCCGCTCAATATAACAGACGGAGCCTTCTCAAGATGATAATAAAAGTCTTGAGAAGGAAGCTAACATGGTTTTGGAGGCTTTAGAGTCAACAAAATTTTATTTATTAGAGTGAGGTGGAATCACTAGTGATAGGTGCGTACTCACTTGGGTCGTTCCCAGAGGTTCAACTTCTGACAGGCCCTCTAAAGGTGACACTAGACTTGGTTTAGATTTGGGGATTGAATTTTCTGGTTCTCCCAAAGGGAGAAGAGCATAGTTCTCTATCCCATTTCCTCACCCAAACACATCAAGAAGATTCATCACCGAGTCAGCTTCACTCCACCACAACTACAAGCTTTTGGGTTTCTATTTCTCTCAAAGAGAGAAGAGCATAATCCCCTGGCTAATAGAAGTGTAAAGATTCACTACCTTTCTCTACTTCCCCAAGAATTTGTCATATTAGTAAGATCATTAGGATTTTGGGTTCATTCATGGTCATAACCTCCATGTAATGAAGATCCAAATTCCCTACTCACTATCAAAATCCTCAAGAAATTTTAACGTTGCCCTATTTAGACTATGTGAATGAAAGAAAGAAACAAACACAACATTTTAGCAATTCTTCGACTATCATCCTGCAATCAAACCATTAGCATGTTTTTAAGTTCTTGGTCAAGTGTCTTGTAGAAAGCTGTTACACTGTGAAAATAACAGAGAAATAATAAACAACAGCAAATAGGAAATTGTCAGAAATTTGAAACTGGAAAAAAAATAGAGATTGAAAATTTTGAAACACTGTATTCAAATCTCGCGTGAGGAAGTACTCCATAGTGCATGAGAAAGTACAGGATGCCACGCTAGGGCACAAAATCTCATGCGAGAAAGTGCTACAGGGAGTGAAATCTCATGCGGGACACTCTGGATTCTTGTGCAAAGATCTGTACATAGACAGCATGGACACATGACAGAGCTTGAATTTCTTGTCAAAAAAGATGAGAATGAGGCCAAAAATCAGATTTTCCTAGCCCCATGGTGGGCACCAAAATGTATGTGGTAGAATGGGGACCTCAAATCCAACTACACACACAACATAGTCATTACTCACATGATCGAATTACGAGAGAGTATGAATTACTCAATCTAAAATTAATGGTGATGCGACCTGTTGCCTCCTATGTAAATGGGGTGTTTAATTACTCTTAGATTGGAGAGCCAACAACCATAAGACCGATTCTACAATGGAGGATTTTCAAAAGCTATGATGATAAACAAACTAAAATTGAACTAAATGAATGCAATTTTAATCTAAGATACTTTGAAAGAAATATAATACTAATCTAGAATAGCTTTGAAAGAAATATGAAATGCAAATTATTCTAAAGAACTTGAAATAGAACTTAGATTAAGCTATGAGAAAATAAGCCAAATTAATTCTAAAATGAGGTGCAATATTAAGCTGAAATGAGAAAATTATACTAATATGCAATAAAACTTTGAATTGATAAAATTGAGAGACAAAAATACTATAGTTTAATTACTCTCAACAATTGCTCCCTTTGAATGAAGAAATGAGGCTCATTAAATAGAAAAGCCTGGGAAGAGAATGAAGGGGTTCTTGAGAGAATGAAGGGGTTCTTGATTCGAAACTCCTGACTCTTCATTCCCATTTGAGACAAAAAAGCATTGAATTACTTAATTAAAAGAATGGAATTTGCCACATAGGGGACTTTTCGAATATCTTGAATTATTAATTAAAAAATAAGTGTCCATTCAAATAAAAAGTAATTATTAATTTCTTTTTATGGGTAATTAGCTAAAGGGGGTAGATTTTAATTTAATTCCAAGTACTTAGGACTTTAGGATTAAATTAATTTATCATAGGGGTAATTTAGCTAATAAAAGTTGAAGAGTTTAGGAATTAATTTTAATATTTGATTAATGCAATTAGGGTTTTTGCAATTGACATCAAGTCAAATTAAGTCAAGTAGGAGAGAGAAAATTGCCTAGGAAACTAGGACTTTGGAGATGTAAAATTGATGAAAATGCACCAAAATTGATTGAATTTATTAGGTGCCAATTTTAGGGTATTACAACTATACTTAATATATTGTAAAGAAACTCCTAACAGGGCTAAGGATCTTCTAACAAGGATCATTATACATGAGTACAAAATATTAGTGGGTATCAAGTCCCATCGGGGTTTTTACCTATTTGGGTTTCCCCGTAACCAAAATCTTGGTGTTGTGTTCATGTGTTATTTCATTGTGTTTATGCTTTATGTTTAAGTATACTTAATTGAATAAAGAATTGAATCTTGTAGATAATTGATTCACCTCCCCCCCTCTCAATTATCTCTTGGGACTATTCCTAACAATTGGTATCAGAGCCAAGTGCCTCAGAGAGAAAGTCTAACAGCTTGAGGTTGATCAGATGGCATACTTCAGGAAAGAAAGTCCTAAGTTCGATGGAGAGAATTATCTTGATTGGAAGAACAAGATGGTGACCCATTTGCACTGCATTGGTTTTGAAGTTTTTGATGTAGCTATCAAAGTAGCCAAGATACCTACCCTAAAAGACCTTGCATAGGATGATGCTACTGATAGGAAAAATGAATTGTTTCATCAAAATGCTATTGCTAAAGAAACCCTTATCAATGCCCTATCTAATGGTGAGTTTTCAGAAATAAAAAAGGTAGATACAACCCACAAAATATGGAATCACCTAGAAGACATATTTGAAGGAGACAAACAAGCAAAGGATGTGCACAGAAAGACATGGAAGAAAAGATACAATGCATTAGAGATGTTGCCCGAGGAAAATATTAGAGCTTACAATCAAAGGATAAATGAAGCACTTGTTAGAATCAGAAACAATGGTAGAGAGATTTCAGAGGAGGACATTATGGATAAGTTAATGACTACTCTCACTCCTAAATATGAAAGAAAGATCAAAATCCTTGATGAAACCATTGATCTTGCATCTAATTTCAAGAGAGAGACTTTGATCAAAAAAATCTCAGCTTTTGAGATCTCAAGATTGAAGACAGAACCTAAGAGTGAGACAACCTTCAAAGCAACAGTTCATGGTAAGAAATCTGCAAACACTTATGGTAATTTTGATGATGATGATGAAGAGAAAACTTTAGATGATTTAATTTCTATGATTGCCAAAAGAGAAAAGAAAGGAAAAGGAAAATATGAAGGTCAATTACCATTTAAGTGCTTTTCATGTAATAAGATTGGTCACTTTGCATCTAAGTGTCCTACTAGAGCTAGAAAGTTCAAAAAGGATTACAAGCCTAAGTATTCTAAGGAATGCTACTATGTTGGAGATGGAGTTTTAGATGAAGAATTTGGTGAAGAAGAAATTGGATTCATTGCTATTATAGACAAAATGAATAATAAGATAGTTCATGAAGATAAGAAAGAGAATCAAGAGCTAGCATTGATTTCACAAGCTGATATAAGGATAGACTAGATTATAGATAGTGGTTTTTCACATCACATGATAGGTGATAAAGGTAGGTTTGTTCATTTGGAAAAATACAATGGTGATATGGTCAGATTTGGAGACAACACTCCTAAACCTATAGTTGGTAGAGGAGCCATCACCTTCGATGGAAATAATAGTACTAATGATGTTCTTTATGTTGATGGTTTGAAACATAACCTTCTCAATGTTGGACAGTTACTTGGAAAAGGCTATTAGTTGAAGTTCAAACATGACAAGTGCATCATTAACAACAAAGATGGTGTTATGATTACATCAGGCTCAAAGGCTAGAGGTAATGTTTTTCAACTCAATTCAGAAGCAAGTTTTTTTGTTGCTAAAGTTGATGATAGTTGGTTGTGGTATAAAAGACTATGTCATATCAATTTTGATAACATAGTAAAGATAAGAAATGTAAAGGTAGTAAGAGATCTACCTAGCATAGCAAAGCTAGTTGATACTATATGCAAGGAATGTGTAATGGAAAAGCATGTGAGAAATTCATTCAGTAGCAAGCCAAATTCAACAGAGAACAAGTTGGATCTGATTCATATAGACCTATGTGGTCCAACTCAAACAAGATCATACTATGGTGAAAGGTATTTCATTTTGTTTTTTGATGATTATACTAGGATGATGTGGGTTGCATTCTTGAAAGATAAGTTAGAAGCATTTGATAAATTCAAAATATTTAAAGCTAAGGTTGAGCATGAATCTGGACTAAAGATAAAATGTTTGAGATCAGATAGAGGAGGAGAATTCACCTCTGACAGATTCTATGAGTACTGTGAAGAACATGGCATAAAGAGATAGTTAAGTGCACCTAGAACCCCTTAGCAAAATGGAATTGCAGAGAGAAGGAATAGGATCATTCTTGATACAGCGCACACCATTATGATAAAAGGAAAAGTTGCACACGCCTATTGGAGAGATGCGATCAATACAACACTCTATACCATCAATAGAATTCAATTAAGGCCAGGTACTGACAAAACACCATATGAGCTATGGTTTGGTAATGCTCCCATAGTAAAATACTTTAGAATCTTTGGGAGAAAGTGCTACATCAAGAGGGATGAAGTAGTAGGAAAGTTTGATGCAAGAAGTGATGAAGGTATTTTTCTTGGTTACTCTACTAAAAGTAAAGCTTATAGATGTTTCAATTTAAGATTGAAAAAGATCATAGAAATTTCTCATGTTAAGATTGATGAAAATTTTATGGTTCAAGAAAGATATCATGAGTACTCACTCATGATTGAAGAAGAACCTACACCCTCTACTAGTGAGACAATCATTGAATAAATGTTTGACAGTATTGATGTGTTATTCAATGACCCTGAGACAAGTGAAGAAAGTAATCCTAAGGCTGATGAGTCAACATCACCTAAAGTTCCAAAGTTTACATCAAGAAATCATTCCAAGATAGACATCATTGGAAATTAGAGCAGCAAAGTCTTAACAAGATCACACGTAAAGAATTCAGCTAGCAGTGAAGCGGTATGTTTACTATCTCAGATTGAACCTTTAAGTGTTGAAGATGCTTGTAATGATTTAGATTGGCATGATGCTATGAAAGAAGAACTTGATTAGATTAATAAGAATGACACTTGGGAACTGGTCCCAAGACCTAGTGATAAGAATGTGATTGGAACAAAGTGGATATTCAGAAAAAATATGAATGAAGATGGTACAGTAGTAAGAAATAAAGCACGATTAGTATGTAAGGGATATGCACAAAGAGAAGGCATTGATTATTCAGACACATTTGTACCTATGAGAATATTAGAAGCTATTAAGTTATTTCTAGCTTATGCTATAGTCAAAAACTTCAAAGTTTATCAGATGGATGTCAAGTCAGCATTCCTAAATGGAGATTTGAAAGAAGTATACATTGAGCAGCTAGAAGGATTCACCTTATCAAAAAGACCTGATATGGTATGTAGATTGAAGAAGGCCCTCTATGGAATTAAACAAGCCCCTAGAACATGGTATGGGAGACTAGATAGATATCTAACAAAGATTGGATTCAAGAAAGGAGCAGCAGATTGTAATCTATTCATTAGAGAGACATCCAAAGGTTTACTACTTGTAGCTATATTTGTTGATGACATTATCTTTGTAATGACAAACTCAGTGCTGAATTTTCCAAAGAAATGCAGAATGAGTTTGAGATGAGTATGATTGGTCCTATCAAATAATTTTTTGGACTAAATGTGCAATAGATAGAAAAATGATTTTTTATTAATCAGTCAAAATATGTGAAAGAGATACTAAAGAAATTTAAGATGGATGATTGCAAGCCAATAGGAACCCCTATGATCACTGGATGCAAGCTTACAAAAGAAGATGACTCACCAGTAGTAGATATAACATTGTATAAGTCTATGATTGGTAAACTCATATAGCTTACTCAGACTAGACCTAATATTTCCAATGCAGTTGGCATAGTTGGAAGATTTGTAGTAGAACCTAAACAAAGTCACCTCATGGTAGTAAAGAGAATATTTAGATACTTGTAGGGAACTATAGATTATGGTCTATGATATCCTAATTTGGAAAATGTTGAGCTTCATGTGTAAACTGATGTAGATTGGCCAAGATGTGTTGATGACAAAAAGAATACATCAGGTGGAGTAGTGTTTCTTGGTGATAAACTTGTCACTTGGACAAGAAAGAAAGAAAATTATATTTCTCAGTCAATAGCAGAAGTGGAGTATGTTGCATCAGCCTTGAATTGTTCTACAATTGTTTGGATCAAGAAAATGATAAAGGATTTTGGAATTTAGATTGATTATCCTATTGTTATTCACTGTGATAACACTAGCACTATCAATATGTCAAAGAATCCTATGATGCATACAAAGACAAAGCACATTAAGATCAAGTATCACTTCCTAAGAGAGAAAGTGGCAGATAAAGAAGTCAAGTTGGACTATGTGAGTGCTAAAGATTAGTTGGCAGATATATTCACAAAGCCCTTGCCTAAGGATACTTTTGAGTATCTCAGGGAGAAGTTGGGAGTAATTCCCTTCCCTAATTCTGCTTTGAAGCAAGAAGGGAAGGCATCAGTCCTTAGGGACTGATGCAAGGTTGACTACTTGTCGGTCCTTAAAATGAATGGCACCCTTTTCCATTGATGTCAAAGGGGGAGTAATATACAGAGTCATGAAAAATAAAAGTAAAAAGGAGTAATATACTAAGGGGGAGCAGTATTCAGTTATGACAATAGTATAGTTGAGGAAATGGAGAATATTAGAAAATATTGCAGCACATGGAGGATTCATCTTTGGGGGAGTTTTGAAGAGGAAATGGAGAATGTTATAAAAGAAATGTTCATTTGGGTTAGTGGTGGTTTTTCATTCCACATGTTGCCATCAATGCCAAAAGGGGAGATTGTTGGAGATTTTCCAGCAGGCTAGTACTGACTGTATGTTTGTCATTGATGACAACATATGGAAAGTAGCATGTGTGGAAGTCTTATGTAGTAAGCTTTTAGTACATGTAGCATGGACATGATATCATGGGCGTAGAGGTTAACTATTAGTACAGATAGTTATATAGCAGCTTGTGTCAGCAGTGTTCCTGACAGAGTAACAGACAGTGTTCCCACTAGGTTTTTACCTATTTGGGTTTCCCCATAACCAAAATATTGGTGTTGTGTTCATGTATTTTTTCATTGTGTTTATGCTTTATGTTTAAGTATACTTAATTGGATAAAGAATTGAATCTTGTAGATAACTGATTCACCCCCCCCTCCCCTCTCAGTTATCTCTTGGGACTATTCCTAACATTATTCTCCAAAGTCTAGGTTAGATTGTGAAGACCTCACTCAAGTTACCACTTTCATAAGACTATCCATAGAATGAGGCTCAATCTTTAGGAGTCAAGATTAGATTTCCCCAATACCTATCGACTAAATGATAGTTGATGCAGATTTTTAGGACTATCTCCAGAATGAAGCTTAGTCCTCTGAGACCAGGGTTAGATTTCCCAGATACCGGTTAAAAAGAGCTTTCAAGATCCATCTCCAGAATGAAGCTTGGATTTTAGGAATTAGGGTTAAATTTCCCTAATACCTAATAGAGATTTCAAGAACCATCTCTAGAGAGAAGCTTGATTCCCAAGGATCTAAGTTAGTTTTCTTAGATACCTAATGAGATTTCAAGAACCATTTCTAGAATGAAGCTTGATCCTTAGGGGACCTGAGTTATATTTCTCAGACACCTAATGAGATTTCGAGAACCATCTCCAAAATGATGCTTGATCCTCAAGTGATTTGAGTTAGATTGCTCAGACACCTAATATTATGATGACAAGATGCAAGGCACAATGGTGCCCCTAGTGATTCAAGATAGTGGAACATCCAATTTTGATGGTGAGGTACAAAACAATGAACATGCCCTGAGTGATAAGATGCCACTAGAAATGAGGACTTTTGATTTGGATCAGATTGATTTGAGACTGATAAGATTCAATGATGCAATCCTCCTACCCCCTCAAGAGTGAAATCAAAAGATGATATGTCATAAAGGTGATTGACAACAATATGTTGCAGATAGAGATAAAATCGAAGATCCAAAAGAGCTCGGAGGAGAGTATGGAAGAATCGAGGAGATTCAAAAGTGATCTGGAGCAATTTTGAGGTCTTAGTTGACCAAGTTTGACCAATGTTGACCAAAATTGACTAGAGTTGACTTTTGATAAAAAGATGAAGAAATCAAGAAAATGATGATGAGAAGTGATTCTGGAAAGAATACAACATCAAAAGGTCGACTTCACAAGCATTCGATCACGTCAGTCCTAGAAATTTTAAAACATAATTTTGAACTATGTAGAGATGTCAGATTTAGATTTCAATCCCAAAAATGGATTCAAAGCAGTTGATTTAGCCAAGGGTCAAGTTTTCATGAAAAATGGAGCACTTTTGAAAATTAGGTCAAAACCTATAGTAGGCCCAAAAGGGTCATTTTCAATTCATTTGAAATTTTTTGACTTTGAGTGATTTAGAGAGCTCAAAGAAAAATGGAGAGCATACCAGTGTGATTGCACGGGTTTGAGAGCTCTCGACGTCAAAGCTGGCCAGTGGCATATGACCCACCTGTGAGTAGTCGATAGCCTACCTTGTACTTCAAGTTTTAATGCATTTTAGTAGATTTAGGTGGGTTTTAGGATAATTTTAGGTCTTTCACGCCAGAACTTGCACGAGGAAATAGTTTCCTCACATGGGCCATGGAGAAGTCTCATGCAAGGAAAGACCAAAAGAGGGCTTCCTCACGTGTGGTCTCTCCATAGGCTCGCGTGAACAGGTCATCGAAGCCACGCGATAAATTCTCCTCAGGGAAAATCTCTCACACAAACTTGCATGAGTGTCCTACTTCTTCATTTGGGAAACTGCCATATAAAACCAAAATGTGTATCCAAGATTGCATAAAATTAGACAAGTAGAGCATCTAAGAGACATGTTTAGGATAGGTACATAGAGTCAATTTTGTTTTTTCTTTGAGAATCATCATGATTGAGATACTGATCATGTGTAGTCACTTGCATTGTAGTTTGACCTCCCTGATATTGTGTTTCTATCTCACCACCTGATCATAGGGGAGCTAGTGCAGTGGCTAGATGATGCAGAGTCCACCCACATAGATGGATTAGGACTATCATACCTACATGATGTACTCGACATTTGGGTGAATCACGGGCTGTTGGGGGCACTTGTCAAATGTTTCCACTCAGAATTTCACTTGCCATAGGGGGAGATGATAGTTACCCCAGAGGATATCTACAAGATCCTGAGAGTACCCTTCCATGGGCCACGCATGGAGTATGACACACAACTGAGAGTAGGCACTATGGCACTTAGAGAGATATTCAAGGATGACTTACTGATGGATGGGATATCCCATGGGATGACTCGATCAGAGAGTATGGTCCTAGACACTGATTAGCAGTTGTGTTAGCAACATTCCTATGTTTCTATCTGATGCCAGACAGAGGGCAGCATGGACTAGAGTGTGGCTAGGGCCAGATGCTATAGAGGATGTTGGAGCGGCCACCCATGAGATATGGATGGGGACAGTGCATGCTTGCGTAGATGTATCATGAGATGCATGAGCTCGTATATCGTGATGGTCAAAGCATGGCAACAGAAGTATTTGTGATTTAGATATGGGCTTGGGAGCATCTTCACATTTAGAGGCCAGTATTCTAGGACACTAGATAGCCCTTGGAGCCATACATTTATAGGTATGGTGGCCCTATGACCCAGCCAGCACTGGGTAAGACTGAGCAGTGGTGGGTGCAGCTTGATGACATGGTTGTAGTTACATGGTGGTTGTGGATAGGGACATAGGTCTGGGATGATGCCAGGCATGAACTTCCACATATGTTTTTTTCATTTTCTTTGATTGGGTGCACCATATCTATTATTGAGCGATTTCAATTATCACGGGTCCTAAGGTAGTTTGGGAGACCATAGGACATATCTCAGGAGTACTATGCATATGCTCGCTTTACCGATGAGGTGAAGAAGGGATAGATGGCAAGGCTAGATCAAGGGAAGTGTATGATAGAGGCATGGGTAGCATTGTGTGTGTGAATTTTGTACCTAGCTGTAGACACAACACTTCAATAAAACATTAGAGGTTAGAAAAAATTGAAATCTGCAAGTAATTGAAACTATGCTAACCAGATGATTTACTACCTTCTAGTAGGTGTGATTATGATGTTCTCATATTGAAATCGAGATCAGTGACAATGCAACACCTAAACAAAGGATTTAAGATGATGAAAACAATGAAATATGAATGCAAATTAATTTATATTTTTGTATTTTCTATGTAATAAGAATGAGAAACTATATGAATCTAAGCTATAATGTATGAAATTGAGTTTGAATGCATATTTAATCTAAGAAATGCTATGAATCCATATAAAAATCTATGATATGAAACTATGAATGCTCAAAACAATAAATCAAAATCTCACAATAGCCTTGATTTGCAAAAGATTGATTCTTCAACCATGAATTCGCTAGAGTGAGGATGCAATTTTGAGGTGTTGACCATGAAGAGCTGAGCCTTGATTTTATAGAAATCCAGGGCTTGAGGATGCATTGAGAAAAGCCATAAATCACTCTTGATAAACTCAGGTTGATTTTTGAGTTAACAAGAAATTAAGAATATTTAATTCATAAAATCATGCAAAAGTAATTTTTATCTCAAAATAGAGCTTTAGATAAAATTTCAACTCATCATCAGATGTTGAGTTTTAATTTTAAAATTGATTGTTAATTTCTAGTTGCCTGCTTTTTTTATTGTGTATGATTTAATTATAAATTAATTTTAAAATAAAGTGATTTATTCTCAACTTAACTGATTTTTTGAATTAAAATAATTGATTTATGGGTTAATCAATTATTAAATCAAACTTTTATTCAAAAACTATATTATTAAAAATTGACGACTGACTTTAATTAATTAAATAGGAATTTAATCAATTAGTCATCAGATTTTTTATTTATTGTCAAAATTAAATAATATAATTTAGGAATAATTTAATTAAATTTAATAAAATAAGTAAGTGGTAGTATTAAATCTAATTAATTAAATATTCAGAATATTCAATTAATCAAACTTTAGGATAAATAGGATTTATCACCAAATAATAAGTAAATTAAAGATAATTAGATAAATTAGGAATATTTAGGAAATATTCCCTGATGCAAAATTAAGATAAAATCAATTAGGATTTCGATGTGAAGATGTGCCTTAAGTTAGGACTTTTCTATCAATTTCATTTGATGTGTCGATATAGGAGGTTAATGAACCTATAGCCCATTTTTGGGGTATTACATTTTGACCCTATTTGAATTACTGTGCGAAGTGCAGTGGTTCAAAGATAGTCTGTGTATGATAAAGATGTATGAAACTGATTTTTTTTGAAAGATGAACCGATTCCGAGACATAAATCGATAGAAAGATTTAAAGATTCAAGATTTGAGATTTAGGTCCTGAGTGACCAAAGATAATGTCAACTATAGCAGCAATGAACCAGTGACTACGAAAAAGTGCCAAAATGCCTGATTTTGAACCTTATGATTGCGAAGAAGTGAGTGACTGATTCTAGACCTGAATGTCCTCAAAGATGAATCATATTGGTATCACATCCTGAACCCATCAGTTATGAAGAACCAAGGAAATAACACTAATGAACTGATGGTTACGAAAAGTTGATACAGTTTACAAGATAGATTTAGGATACTAGATTGATATGGACCTTAATGAATTTGATATGCCCCAAGCGATGATAGATTTTCCCCAAGCGACGAGGACTTGATTTGATTTTCAGATTTCGATTTACAGACTTGAATGATGTGCAATACCATGCCCCCTTTAGGATGAAAATCGAAATCTAACAAGAAAAGTCATCTTTGAATAGTTTAGAAGCATGTTAATTGATTTGAGAAGTGGTTATACATGTCTGAGAACACGTTCTGCATCATTTTAGAGGTCTAGAAGACCAAGTTTGACTAGGTTAAACCATGGGTTGACCATAGTTGACCAAGTTGAAATTTTGATAGTTTGATGTAAGATAATCAGTTAAGTTGAATTGTAGATTTCTGTGATGATTGAAGGTTGATTATGCAAGTAGTGAATAATATAAATCATCTCAGATTTTGATTTTGATCCTGAAAAAAGATTCTACTTGATGTTTCGTTGGAAGAACCTTCATGTGAGATTCCGCTCTTGTGTCATTTTTTTTTTGGTATTTTTCATTTTTTCAATTTTTTTTGTACTTTTGATATTTTTTACTTTTTTTGTGAATCATCAAGCAACCTATTGCTAGGTTTTCACCAAGATGTTCATTTTTTCAGGACTTTTTCAAATTTTTAAAATTTTTTCATGACATTTTACCATAGATTGAATGCCTTAGGCATAGAATTTCTTCAGATGGAGAACATTGATTGGTTCTCAAAGCTATTCTCCTTCAGTTATTGAGAGTTGATAGGCTCTAGAGCCAAAAGTAGCAGTGATAACAAAGGGACCCAGCTAGTTGGGTTCAAACTTCCCCTTGCGCTCTCTATGTGATTGATTTTTAGGATTCTCTCTCAAGACTAGATCGCCAACCTGAAATTCTATGTGTCTGACTTTCTTGTTGTAGCCTCTAGACATTCTCTTCTGATATACTCTAAGATGATCATACACTACTTGTCTGCACTCATCTAGTAGTTCAAGTTCTTGCAACCTAGACACTCTGTAGCCATCATCAGTTACTAGACCATGCATTATGATTCTTAGTGATGGGATTTCAACCTCAATAGGCAGTACCACTTCAGACCCATAAATTAAAGTGAAAGGTATAGCCCCAGTAGGTGTTCTAATACTTGTTCTGTAGGCCCAGAGAGCTAGATTGATCATGAGATGCCAGTCTCTTCCTATTTTATTAACTATATGGTGCAAGATTTTTAATAGATTCTTGTTAGAAGCCTCTGCTTGTCCATTTCCTTGAGGATAGTAGATAGATGACCAATGTTGTGTAATCTTGAATTTAGCACATAGATCGTCTAGGTCTTTGTTTTTGAATTGTCCACCATTATCTATGACTATAGAGTGTTGAATACCATACCAGCATATGATGTAGTTCAAGATGAACATAGATATTTGTTTTCCAGTTGCTTGAGTCAAGGGGACTGCTTCTACCCACTTTGTGAAATAGTCTGTAGCTATAATAATATGGGTATGTCCATTAGAAGAATGAGGATGTATGGATCCTATAAGATCAAATGCCCATTGGTGAAAATGCCATTGTGTAGTAAAGGGAATTAGATCTCTCCCTGGAGCATGAATTAGGTTGCCATGTATCTGACACTTTTGACAATTCTTAGCAAACTTGATAGACTCTTCCTCCATTTTTGGCCAATAGTATCCAGCCCTAATAGGTTTCTAGGCTAGTGTTAAACTGTTCGAGTGCGACCCACAAATACCATCATGGACTTCCTCTAACGCATGTTGAGACTCTTCTCATTCTAAACATCTAAGTAGCGTACCATTTAGACTTCATTTGTACAGATCGTGACCAACGATAATATATTGAGACGCATTGCGGATAAGGTATCTCTTTTCATGGTGGTTAAAGGTATCAGGAATGATTTGGTCTTTGACATAGGAGAATAGATTTTTATAGCGGGAGGAATCATGACCCAAAATGGTGCAGATCATATGGGTTTCAGGGGATTCATATGCAGGATAAGATATTGCTTCCACCAGGAACTCGTAGCGTAGCTCATGTTCAGGCTTCTGTAATAAAGTAGATAATGTTGCCATTGCATCGGTGGCCTTATTCTCTATTCTAGGTATTTGATCAAATGTGATAGATATGAAGTATTCATTTAGATCATCTACCATTCTCTTGTATGGAATGAGATTTTCATCCTTTGTTTGGTACACATCATTGACTCGATGGATTACAAGTTGTGAGTCTCCATGAATGTGTAATTTTGTTACTCTCCACTCAATTGCTATTTTCATACCATTCAAAAGGGTTTCATATTCAACAATATTGTTTGTACAAGGAAATTTAATTCTGAACACCTTAGGAATGGAGTATCCTTGAGGAGTGATAAACAAGATACCTGCTCTAGATCCATTTTGTGTATAGGAGCCATCAAAGAACAATTTCCATTCTCTAGAAGAAAGATTCATGATAGAGGAATCTGGAAATTCCATTTGCATTTTTGGCTAAAATTGCAGTGAACAAGGTGTTTTTCAGGCCTATGTCATGAGATTCATGTATTCCATTACCTTTCATATATCCCGGTATGTCATTCTAAGTCTTCAAGTCGCATCTTGAAATGGGTTTTTGTCCGTTCGTTCCTAGGAGGTCTTGAATGCAGAATTTGCCAGTGTTAAAATCACCAGGTAGGGTCACTTTGAGGTTGAATAAAATGCACCCTAGAGAGTGTCATGAAAATCTGAGCCTAGCATCTTGTTTTACACATTGCATACTCTCTATGTGTCAGGTTTTAGGCCTCTGTGATAAGTTTTGACCCCGTTTATTCATCCCCTTCCGGAGGTGTTTTCTAGTTTCTGCACTTGGCCCTTTTCCCAGTTTTGTTGAGAACCCTGTTTGACATGTTATAACTTGTACCTGGTGGATTGGTAGAAATTTTTTAATCATTTCCCTACATTATAAAAAAATTTTACTCTACCCCTATCAGTTTGTAGCTCATGACAAATCCATTGGATGAGTTTCCCAATGCGATTCCATTTGCAGTTTCTACTGTTTGCAAAGATTGTGAAGTGCACTAGTTTGCCGGAGGTCAACTTTACCAGCAAATAAATTTTACCTTGCATTACCTATCAATGAAATTCTTTTTGCATTGCATTATGGACATAGGGTTCTTTCTCCAATTTCAATTAGGGCTTTCTGCCAATCTAGTTGGTATGTTTTCAAAGTCGATTCCAAATGCAACTTTTCACAGTTCTGTGCATGTTCTGAGTCTATCTTTGCAAGTACCAGTTTTCATAGGGCTATATCTTTTTCCCAGTTTACTCCTGGATCAGGATGATGATTGAACCATGATGTTTGCATCTCAGTGTACTTATGTGCCAGTTTGTGGCTTCCCAGGGATTCATTTGGTATTTTTGCCAAGGTGATTTCAAATGCAGTTTATCAGGTTCAGACAGTGTGTTTGCAGGAACAGAATGAAAAGGGTAACTTCAGAGGCTAATAACTTTCACCTTAGGTACAGCCAAGGAATGTCATTTTGCAAGGTGTTTTTATGTATCTCAAATTTTATGTCAGTCAAACGACGGATTTTTATCAGTGGTTCTAGTCAGTTTTTGGAGCTAGTTTTCAGGCCTGTTCGCATGATTTTGGTGCTTTTGCAAAACAAGGTTTTTTGATCTTTTGGCGATCTGGTTTTGTTCGTTCTTCAATTCGGGGACATCCTAGGGATGTCTGGAGCAGTTTGAACAATGTCATATCTCTTCGGATATTTGTAAGAACCATGGAAATGAATGCAAGAGTACATCTGTAGAATCCCTTGTAATAAACAGGGAAAATGAAACCATGGACAAAATTGATATCTCTGAAAGCAAGATTATAGCTCCTATTTTCCATACTAATGTTGAAAGAGATAAGCATATTGCTGGAACTATCTCTTCTCAAGATTCTGAAATGTTGACCTCTCCATCAGAGCAAGCCACAACTGGCAAATGTGAGAAATCATTACAAACACTTGATGTGGATGCTAAATTAGAGACTAATCCTATTGAGCAAGCCGATCAAAAGGAGCAGGAGTTCGAAAAGGGGGTTAAAGAAGTCAATGTATAACATAGTTTTGAAGCACAAGCTGACCAAAATACAGAGATGGTATGGGAAGCCAGTTGTCATGCATCTCAGAATGAATCTGCTACTGTAAAGGAATGTGATGCCATTTCTCTTGAGGTTGGTCAAAATGAAGAAAGTGAAAAGAAAAATACATCAACAGAATCTTTGGTAACAACTATGGAAACTGATTCCACTAGAGTAAAAGAGACGACACTTCTTTCACATGAAGATGTTGAAGCCTCTAAACATAATTATGAAAATATGCCTTGTGCCAGATCATCGTTACCTATTCACATATTTTACTCTGTTAATTCAACATAAAAGAAATTATACTGTCAAAACTGCCATTAGTAAAAGATTTACTTCAAATGTCAAAAGCTTCAAAATATCGATCACTTACTTGGACTAGTTAACATGGGAGGGAGTTCATCAAACTCCATATTCTTTACAATCTGTCAAGAAGCAATGGAAGACAATTGTTGAGCTATTTGTTCTGAATATAATACATATTTGCACTGATCTTATATGCATGGTATAGGCACATTTTTCTATTTTTTTGAACAAGGCAGCATGAAAGAAAGGAGGCCTCACACAAACAGTAAAAGGAGGCTGCCCTACGTAAGGAAATTGAAGGTCTCCAATACATAGTGTTAGGAGGCTCACATTTTAACATGGGTGCCTACAGGAAGAAGAGCCAGCAAATGCCAAAGCTCACGCAAATGGAAAATGGTAGCATAAAAAAGGACCTGCATAAAGAGCAAAAGAGGGCTTCACATTAGGTTGAAGAAAATTCACGTATCATGCAAAAAGGAAGCTCAGCTTCTTATCACTATTCATTAAAGAATATCCAACGACATCTGTTTGGAATGCCAGCGTAGAGGATGCTGGTGACTGGTCCGCAGGAATACAAAGGGGGAGCTTTGTATTATAAAGGCTCTATTAAAAAAGAGAAAACAAAATCAAAGCAAGAGGAAGCCCTCGACAGAAAACATAGAGGCCTGCAATAACAATGGCATCCAGTTCATGGATGGCACCATGTGGATACACCATCCTAGAATTCTACAAAAGAAGGCCTTTCTGCGAAGTCCAGACTTCCTTGGAGATCTCAAGTTGGTCCAGTGTACTTTCACACTTGCCTTGTCTGGTAAGTTCTTTAAAGGCAGACCCATATGAATATGTTGGGAGGCTAGGGAAAATAGGCGTACATCACGCAAAGCACAGAAATTAATTGGGTCTGCAGGAATTTTGATCAAAATTGAAGATTTCTTGGTCTATCATGTGCATGGTCTGACTGACGAAGGTGACTCGGTCATTGGAGATTGAACATTTGGGCTTGAATCGACCACACCAGGCCTTTCATTCCCAATTTCATGTGTCGTGGTTTACGGATGAATTTCATGTTGTAGTCCACACAGCGAGAGCATTTCCAACTAACGATTTCACTTTGCAGACTCAATTCATAGTCACCTGGTTCTGAAACCTTGTGGGTTTGATTTTTTTGAAGGAGGGAGTTTCATGCAGATGGTTGGAAAATGTTGAAAGAATGTGTAATTCAATTATCCCACATTGGCAAAGAGTGGGCATGTTTTAATGTTTTTATACTAATCCACTCCGTGGCAATGTAAAGCAAAGAGCACAAAGGCTCTCAGTGGGCCCTCTTGGCCGGAGGACTCTAGTGCATGGGGCCCACATACATTTTGACTCACCAGTTTGCCAAACAATCCTCAGCAGTTGCCAGGTCACGAAATTAAATGGGCAATTTGAAAATTATTAAGCGACTTGGAGAACAGCATTCGCCAGTTTGCTAGATGAAATGAGCAATGGGAAAATCATTAAGCGATTCAGCGACCCACCAGTTTGCGGAATAAAAAAGGTAAAGTGAAAATCATTAAGCGACTTGGCGATGTTGCTAGTTTGTGGAATAAAAAAGGTAAAGTGAAAATCATTAAGGGACTTGGCGATGTCGCTAGTTCGCAGAATTAGACAGTTAATGCAGAAATTATTAAGTGAATTGGCGCCCAGTTGGAGTTATAAGAAGAGTTAAAATATTAAAAAAATCAAAGTTATAAATGTATTTTTATATAGTCTGAACTATATAAAAGATTCAAATATCAAAAGTTGCAGACATGGGAGACTATTTTAATGGTTGGGGGCTTCATTTTTCGCCCAACTATGGACTATTATATACCGCCGAAAAGGTCTTGACATGAGGATTCCATTTTTGGGATCAATTTCAGTGCAGGTCTAACTAGTTTCAAGATATTTTTAGTTGAACGAAATAGGGGGGCTAGGAAGATATTTTGAAAATATCTAATTTGTTACATCCGACTATTCACATTTCAGTTTGAAGAGATGATAGGTGCTTTCCAGAGTTGAGAGCAAGTCCCATTTCCAATTTGAAGGCAGATGACTCATCCAATGAGAAAAGAGGAGGAAGACAAGTGTCACTTTGTGATGATTTTTGAGTTTCTTCCTTTGCCTTCTTATTCTGAATTCTAAGGGAGGTGAAGGGTTCCAATTTTGGAAGAACTCTGGTCTAGGTTCCAGAGTCTGGGTAAACATCCATTGAATGGTTCCAGGTTTGTGGTGATTCCAGCAGGGGGTTCTCCAAGAAAAGGCTCCAAATAGAAGTTCAATTTTGGTTCATGACTGTCTAAGTGTAATGGTTTGTGTTCTTCATTTTTCTGTCATAGATTGAATGCAAGTATTTGTAAACTTGATTGCAAATCGAAATACATGTAAGGCATGTATGGTTTTTAGGGAGTTGTCTTCATTGTATTGAGTTTCAATTTTGGTATGAGTTCAATATTCAAGGAATATTGAGTTTGTCTTCTCTAAGGGAGAATATACCTGTTTGTATTTGGGTATCCTTCAAGGAAGGATTATAAAATCCTTAAATGGCAGATTGGAAATTAATCAGTACTATGAATTTGTATGATTCTTCATATTGAGTGATAGAAATATGTTAATGTAAGGCATTAATGTAGGGATATTAATCAATGAAACATGGTTTGTAGTTTGGGTTTATATCTATTGGTTTTGACTCCATGCCCGGATTGAAGGCACTGATCCTTACTATTAGAGGTCATTTGCCAGTCAAGCACCATTTTAATCAATCAACTTTCCCTTTCTATTGATGAGCTTGGAAGATATATTGAGCATGTGGGTAGGCTTCCCATATCAGAGATTCATCTTAGTTATGAATCCCGTTGCAGGACATGTTTGTTCTATTTAATCCACTAGTAAATCTACTTATTGGGTGTTTGTATCAGTTTGCATAAGCAGAGAAGTAGGTACAACCACCTGGGTCTGTGGAGCCTAAAGTGAAGAAGGAATTTATCCTTGTTAATTAGCATTTCTCTTGCCAAGAAAAGAGCATCAAAAGGGAGAGATCGGGTTTATGATCTAGTTATTTACCAATGCAAGAAAAATAGCTAACACCACCAATGTTCTACTGATATAATATATGGATCTTTCCTTCATGTTCTCATCATGCTATGCAAGCAATGCCCCCAGTGATGCATCTGTAGCAGAGACATATAAGATCAAAGGCTTCCCTTGAATGGGAGGCATCAAGATAGGAGGATTTGATAGATATTTCTTGATATGATTAAAATTCTTTTCACATTCCTCATTCCATTCAAAGATCACACCTTTATGTAATGTCTTTTTAAAAGGTTGTGATATGTCTGCTAGCTGAGATATGAAGTGTCTAATAGATTGAAGTCTCCCTTGCAATGTTCTCATTTGATTGATGTTCTTGGAAGGTTGCATCTCCATGATAGCTTTAACTTTAGTTGGATCTACTTCAATTCCTTTCTTTGAAACAATGTAGCCTAAAAGCTTTCCAAAAGTGACACCAAAAGCACACTTCTTAGGATTTAGTTTGAGACTAAATTCTTCCATTTTCTCTAGTATCTTTCTCAAGTCATTTAGATGTTCAGTTCTAATCATATATTTTGCTAAATTATCATCAACATAATCCTCCATAGTTCAGTGCATCATGTCATGAAAAATAGTTGTCATAGCTCTTTGATATCTAGCACCAACATTCTTAAGCCCAAAGGGCATGACATTCTAGCAGAAGGTACCCCATGCACATGTGAAAGAAGCTTTCTCTTGATCTTCTGGAGAAATTTTTATTTGATTATATCCAGAAAAACCATCCATTAAAGAATACATCTCAAAGCCCACAGTCATGTCCACTATCATATCAATGTTAGGTAGTGGAAAATCATCCTTAGGGCATGCTTTGTTTACATCTCTGAAATCTGTGCATACTCTTATTGATTTGTCTAGTTTTGAAATAGGTACAATATTAGAGATCCATTCTGCATAATCACTAACTCGGATATATCCGGCTTTTAGGAGCTTCTCTAATTCATCTTTTACCAAGAGTGCAACATGTGGATGCATCTTTCTCAATTTTTTCTTAACAGGTTTAACGTTTGGAGCTATAGATAAATGGTGCATTATAAGAACATGATCCCACCCTGGCATATCTAAATACCTCCATGCAAAGTTGATCTTCTTTTCTGTTAAGAATATTGTAAATTTTTGCTTCTCTTCTTCTGATAAAGATTGTGCTACATGAATCAACTGTGGTTCTTCTATTGTTCCCAAGTTGATGGATTGAGTGGGCTCAATTAGAACTGGAGATCTATCCTATAAATGACTCAAAAGGACATCAAATATCTCATCCTTAGGCACCTTAGAGAGGTTTTCACCTTCAGATATGTCTTTTATTTTTATTTTTGTAGGTTCTGGGATTGCCACAAAGTGGTTTTCACCCTTAGAACTCCTTTTCTTTTTATTCTTATTCTTATTCTTATTTTTTGACTAAGATACTTGATGTCTGACTCCGTCATGCTAACGCTCAGTTCACCGATGGAAGTCCTCATAGGTTCAACTGCATTTAGGTAGCAAGCAAGGGCATAGTGATTCGGGAATGTATAAATAACATAGCTTAGATTTGTGGAAGTTTGGTCAAGAAGTTTAGGATGTTGGATAGTCAACGTGGGATAGGCTTGGGAAATGGTGTTTACTGATATGGATCTATCATCATTAGTCCTAAATTGACTCTCGAGATCGAAGGTGATACTACAACTCAAGACATTCAATTTGCGAATAGGCTCAATGTCATCGTGGGATTCCTCTTCAGCCATAGGTGGATCAGACTTGTTAATTTCAACATTTCATTCTAGACTTACATTGGGTTTAGGTGCATATTGGTGAATAACATCAACATGTTTTTCTATAATAATCTCATCTTCTTCTGGAATGGCTCCCCATTCATAGTCATTAGATTCTTCATCTATGCCTCTAGTAAATCTAAGAACATGAGTAAAGTTAGGGTGAATAACCCAAGAAGGGTTAACCTCAGATTTTGATTTGAAGTCATACTCATGGGAATCTATCTCAAAATAGCTACCACCTTCCTCTGTATTTGTGTGATTTTCTTCGAGATTAGCTGGTTCTTGTGTTGAAACTATCTCTTTCTCTATAGTAGGTTCTTGTGTTTCTACTACATTAATTCTCTTTACTGGATCATCTTTAGCTTCAAGGAGGTCTTTTATTTCTTTAGGAAAATGCTCATAGGGAATGAGATCTTCAGTGATGTCTGAATCATCACTATCATATTGTATGATGTAGGCCTCGTGTCTTTAGGATTTAAATATTTAGATGTAGCCTTATGTTTAGAAGCAGATTAAAGATTGAAAGGCACCTTAGGTGTTGTCAAAATGGTCAACGCTCCCCTCAGGATTTGTGACATGGATTAATCACCTCCTGTGTCTTCTATAAGTCTTGTGGTTGTATGGGGCATTAATAGGTTGATCTTTTGGTGCAACGACAACCACTACTTGTAACAAGTGGTATCAAATCTTGGTCATAGGTTTGAATCCCCTTGGGTAATGCGGAGGGGGAGATTGTTTTCAAAATGGTCAGCACTCCCCTTAGGATTTGTGACATGGCTTAACTGCCTCCTGTGTCTTTTATAAGTCTTGTGGTTGTATCGGGCATTAACAAGTCGATCTTTTGGTGCAATGACAACCACTACTTGTAACATTAGGGACATTGGATGAATCTAGTATTTGTCCTTGCAGATGTGCCTGAGCTTGTGATCAAGTAATTGCATTTTTTGATTGATTATCTCTATCTCTTCTTACAATAGTGATGACATTGCAATGCTCACATAGGCATGGTTCAACCATATTGATAACAACATTATTTCCAGAGTAGGCATAATTGACTTTAGCACCCATATTAGGCTGAGAAGAAGAATCTTCTTTACCATGTTTAGGAAATGGTTCTGTGAATGCTGTATGATCATTATTGCTCTTATGATTGTCAATCATGATGTCTCCTTTATCAATTTTTTCTTGTATGATGTGCTTTAAGCGGACCCAGTCATTAGTCTTATGACCCTTATTGTGATGGAATTCACAAAAGTCATTCTCCCTCCACCATATTGGTTTAGGTTCAGGATCAAAGACTTTCATCTCAGGCAAGTAGATGATTTTGTTTTCCAATAGAGTTTTCATGGCAGATTCCAAGGACTCTCTAAGAGGAGTTAATTTGTGATTACAATTTGTAGCCCAAGGTTTATAATCAGATGACTTTTTGTTAGATTCAGATGTTTTAGCTTTAGTAGCTTTTATGGCTTGGGTGCCAATAGTGAGATTGAAAGCGGGTACCTTAGATGGGGCATAGATATTATGAACAACACCATCAGTGACAATGCCTTTATTCTTGTTCTAGTTTGTGTTCTTGTCTTTAGAACTAGATCCAGATTCATACTTGTCCTTTTAAAGTGATATGTCTCCTTTTTGCACAAGTACTTTCTCAATTTTGATTGCATTTTCTACCATCTTATCAAAGGATGTATGATTTTGCATTTCCAAGTGGTAGTTGAGTTCTGGAACAAGATTGTTAATGAAGATTTCCAGCTTCTCAGTTTTTGGAATGGGTCTAGCATATAGAGAAAATTTCTTCCTCCATCTCTTGAGAAATGTCAGGAATGGTTCACCTGGATATTGTTTCAGATTGTAGATGTCGATCATGGTGATCGAATGTTGAATATTGTAGGAGTATTGTTGATAAAATAGTTTGATTAACTCCTCAAAAGTTTTGATAGTAGGAGGCATTCTAGAGAACTAATGAATGGTTTCTCCTCCCAGAGATCAAGGGAAGAGACACATTAAGTAGGTTGGTTCATGCATGAACTCCATGGATTGAGTACAAAATTCTTTGACATGATCTTGAGGATCAGAGTTTCCATCATACTTATCATACTTAGGCATCTCCACTCTTTTAGGGAATAGTGGCATGTACAAGTCTTTATCAAATGGAAAAGGGCATAGAGCTTCCATGGAGAACTCCTTAGGTTCCTTTTCTTTTTACAATTTGTTAAGTTTGACTTGCATGGCATGCATCTGTTTCATCATAGCTGTGATAGGAGTTTCTTCCTCATGTGTAATGATATCTTCCACATTAAAGTTTGGAGGAAGTTTAGCTCCTTGATGAGCTAAGTCTAGAAAGTATGCTTCTCTATCTTCTTTCAAGAAATGTTTCATCATTCTTTTGAAGTTATTGTCATTTTGATATTGGGCAATTTCAGAAGGTGTGGGTTCTTGATCCATACCATGTTGAGACTGATGTCCTTGGGACCCATGATGTGTCCCTCCATGAGACATTTTAGGAGTTTTAGGGCTCCCTGGATTAGATCAAGGTGGAGTTTGTTGATTACCTCTGTGAGTTGATGGAGGGGGTATGTAACCAGTTTTCAATTGAAAATTGCCAAGACCATCATCTTTGTAAAGACCATAATTATAGAGTTGTTCAAGAGTTGGACCCTTTTGAGTAGTCAAAGGTATAGTGTTAAGTGCTTCTCTAGATTTCTTGTGAGAGGAAGCTCTACTTTCCACCATTAACCTTGGGTGAAGCAAAAGAATAAGATGAAGACAACCAAAGAATGAATTGATTCAAGAAGATCGAATGACACAACCTTGTCAAGATTGAAGTGATTAAAGATTAGATTGGACATAAATGAAGGATATTGTGCCATAGTAGTGTGGGTAGAAACCCAACAGATGGTGGGAACGAGCTCACAACACTTAGTCATTTAGTAAAAAGATTGAATTTGAAGATAATTTTGACAAGTTTTTGACACAAGATGAAAAAGACTCAAATCGATAAATCAGAAGGCTAAATTAGACTCAAGAGACCACTTTAGGAAAATGAATGGATTCATTATAGGCTCTGCTCTATTTATGATGAAATGATTTGTTTGACAGATTCCAGGATTTGTTTCTCAACTCTAGACATGCAGTTTCAGAGAGTGTGCAATAGGAAAATAGGTATACTGACCCCAAACAAAAATAAGATTTGACAGAAAGTTGACCAACTAGTAGTAATAAGCTCTCTATTTTGCAAATTTTAGGATAGGTTCACATGAGAGAATGCTATTTTTCACAAGGAAGTACCAGGTTGCATGCAAGAATGTGCTGTCTTGTGCGAAGGAATGCTCAGAAAGTGAAATTTCATGCAATAAAAGGACATAGTTTGATAGTTTAGACATAGTTTTTGAGGCATAGATTTCAAGACACAATGTTGGTTGTTCTCTAACAGAATATTCATTTCTCACTCCAAAAAAGGATTTTTGCTCAAATTTTGCAATTTTTTAATGTTTTAGTATTAGATTGTTATGCAAATTTTGAAGATCTGTGTAACAGTTCATTTCAAGTAACCAAGAAGATATCAAGCATGCAAAATAGAAAGCAAGGGAAGCAAGAAATCATCTAAAAACAATGAACAAAGGAAAAAGAAACCTTGCGCATGAACAAGCAATAGTGACTTATTGTGCTAATCCCTAGAAATACTACTTGTGTATGTTCCTAAAAGTTTTTCAATAATGCACATATTCCTAGAAAATGAAAAATTTGGGCTCACTAGGGTTTCTAGTAATGGTCCGACTCTGCAAATTTTGTGATCTCAAGAGGGTGAACTTCAATCCAAGCGCACTGGGGTTTTGACATAGTCTGAGAATTTAATCAATCAGGAGCTGCTAGGGAGATCTGATAGCCCAACAAGAGACCACACCTGTGAAGATTTCCTCCACAAGGACATTTATATAGTGGTTGTTGCTACCATGGTGAAAATGTCTATTACCACTTGAGGTTCTGTCCATGTGGTTGACCTAATTAAGAGAATGTCCACTATGGTTAACCCTCTCTAAAAGTGACTCACAAAAGATACCACAAGGGGACTAGATCAGATTCAAGGATCTGGGTTTCTGGTACTATCCAAAAAGGAAGTAAAGCATAATCCCCTAATGTCTTCACTTCACCAAGACAAAGTAGAAAGATTAATCTAACATGCTAAGACCAAAATTATCTCACAAAGATCTATGATGTCAACCGCTTATGATCTATCAACCTCTCTGGAGAGAGAATGTATCAGTCAAAAGTTGAAGATGCACAAATTTAGTAGAACGCAAAACAATCTTAGTAACCTCCCTACCTACAAGGGGATATGTCATCAAGAAGAGCTTCGTATGCATGAACACGTGAAATAATCCCACTCTCTCAAGATCATCCACAAACAGTGTTCATAGGGCCTAATTACTATGTGTAACAGATATGCAAAAAGCAAATCTATGTTCGTTTTAGAGCCCAAAACTGAAGTGTGAATGATGAAAGCTATAAAGGCACTCAAGCTTGACACAAGAGAGTTTTTTTTATGTCCCAAAATGAAGTGTTATCAAATGTAATAGAATACCTGAGTTCCTCGCAACGCGCTTAGTAGATTTTACCTATTTTAGTAATTTTTGAGCATTTGTCTTCTATCTTTTGTACCCACAAGATGTACCTGCACCTGCACTTGCAAACCACTATTATGAAAAAATTACCTATTATTGTACATGAAACCGACTGTTATAAAAATCCATAAAAAAAGAAATGCAACTTGTCAACCCCACGTGGTAGAAAATCAAGTTAGTTAAAGATAATATGTCATTTGATAATCAAAAAATCTATTGTCATAAAAAATTAGATTTTGACCAGTCTGTACTAAATCAATAATAAATTTTGCAAATCAAAACAAAATTAATCCAAGACAATGGAAAATGAAATCTAACTCAAATACCTTTCGAGAAATATAAATTTTGGATCTTTATCATGTCATATGTGCATGTACCAATAAAAACATCAGTCAAATTTCATAAAATTAGGTTCAGACCAGTCTTCACTAAAATGATCATAACTTTTGAAAATAAAAACAAAATTAATCCAAACCAATGGAAAATTAAAGCTAACTCAAATATCTTTCCAGAAATATAAACTTTGGATCTGTATCATGTCATATGTGCATTTACCAATAAAAACATCAATTAGATTTCTGGAAAAACAGCCCAGAAATTTATCACAAAACTCACAAAAATTAACCTTGTGGTCATGGGTTCGAGAAAAATGATAGAAATTTGATAGAATAGAATGGAAACCCATTTTAGGGCCCCACGGTGGGCACCAAAAATGTGTGTGTGAATTTTGTACCTAGCTGTAGACACAACACTTTAGTAAAACATTAGAGGTTAGCAAAAAGTGAAATCTGCAAGTAATTGAAACTATGATAACCAGGTGATTTACTGCCTTCTAGTAGGTGTGAGTATGATGTTATCAGATTGAAATCGAGATCAGTGACAATGCAACACCTAAACAAGGGATTTAAGATGATGAAAACAATGAAATATGAATGTAAATTAATCTATATTTTTGTATTTTCTATGCGATAAGAATGAGAAACTGTATGAATATAAGCTATAATGTATGAAATTGAGTTTGAATGCAAATTTAATCTAAGAAATGCTATAAATGCATATAGAAATCTATGATATGAAACTATGAATGCTCAAAAAAATAAATGAAAATCCCACAATAGCCTTGATTCGCAAAAGATTGATTCTTTAGTCTCAAATTCACTAGAGTGAGGATGCAATTTCGAGGTGTTGATCGTGAAGAGCTGAGCCTTGATTTTATACAAATCCAGGGCTTGAGGATGCATTGAGAAAAGCCATAAATCACTCTTGATAAACTCAAGTTGATTTTTGAGTTAACAAGAAATTAAGAATATTTAATTCATAAAATCATGCAAAAGTAATTTTTATCTCAAAATAGAGCTTTAGATAAAATTTCAACTCATCATCAGATGTTGAGTTTCAATTTTAAAATTGATTGTTAATTTCTAGTTGCTTGCTTTTCTAATTGTGCATGATTTAGTTATAAATTAATTTAAAAATAAAGTGATTTATTCTCAACTTAACTAATTTTTTGAATTAAAACAATTGATTATGGGTTAACCAATTATTAAATCAAACTTTTATTCAAAAACTATATTATTAAAAATTGACAACTGACTTTAATTAATTAAATAGGAATTTAATCAATTAGTCATCAGATTTTTGATTTATTGTCAAAATTAAATAATATAATTTAGGAATAATTTAATTAAATTTAATAAAATAATTAAGTGGCAATATTAAATCTAACTAATTAAATATTCAGAATATTCAATTAATCAAACTTTAGGATAAATAAGATTTATTGCCAAATAATAATTAAATTAAAGATAATTAGATAAATTAGGAATATTTAGAAAATATTCCTTGATGTTTAATTAAGATAAAATCAATTAAGATTTCGATGTGAAGATGTGCCTTAGGTTAGGACTTTTGTATCAATTTCATTCGATGTGTTGATATAGGAGGTTAATGAACCTATAGCCCATTTTTGGGGTATTACAAGCACTAGCCCGATGGGATTACATGGAAGATGTAGCTGATGGGGGGATGACACTAGCATAGTGGGATCATCTATTAGCATATCCATTACCCCAATTTATAGATCTAGTTGGCATGGGCCAATAGGTACAGTAGGTGTTGCAGCAGCAGGCAGCCCAACCACCACCACAACAACAGGTGGCATAGTAGTAGATACCATGATAGAGGGTGGCACATGTGGCCATTCCTGCATGAAGGATGAGGAAAGATCTTGGGGCAGGTAGTAGCAAAGCCCAGGATAGATCATCGATATAGTGGATAGATGATATAGCACAACAACAGCCTCCTGAGAAGGAGGCACAGGTTGAGAATGCAGTCATGCAAGATCAGGCCGCCTAGGAGATGAGGCCACATAGCTACAGGACTTACTACGGAGGACCCAAGATAGGTTGAGATAGGCATAGCTTGAGGTGAATGATATCCATATACAGGTCACCGTCCAAGATGCTTTCCTAGCAGAGAGAGATCAAGAGAACAGGGAGCTGTGGGATGAGCTAGTGAGATCATGGGTGGAGACACGATACGAGGCTACACAAGCCTCATACTACTATACATCTTATATTGGTGTGGTTCCAGAGCTAGCAAACTAAGTTCTGCAATTTTAAGAGTATGCTAGAGGACCAGGATGCTACAGGGACCTCTTCCACAGGAACCACCACAGGCATACATGTTACCTCCTCCACCTCCTCCAGGTGGTGATGACTAGGGCTAGATTAGGATATTGATATATCATGATGTATTATAGACCCATGTTTTATAGACTGTGCTCGAGTAGCACCAGTTTTGTATACTGACACTATGATTTATATATATGAGCTCATCTTTTGATATCATTGTACATGTCATTTATTGCTTTAGATGTTTTTATGCTTTATGAGATGTGTCCTAAATGATTACATGAGTAGATGTGAAATGTATGAATATGCAAATGGATATGCACATGTTTTTATTATTTTATGTATGTATGCAATGTGAGATGCAATGGTAGATGAATAAATGCAATGTATGATTTGATTTATGTATGTAATGAATGCATATGTATGTGAATATGTAGAGGTAGATGTATGCATATGAGTTATGGGAATGCACTTTGTGGATACAATGGAAACACAATGCATATGGTACTAATCATCTCATGTAGGATATCACAACATATGACAGGTACTAATCAAAAGAAATTTCTTGAAGATCAAAAGCGAGGATCGAACACTTGTGCAGTCAAGGTGAACCCGAGATGTAAGATGAGAACCCTCATATAAATCTAGAAGAATAAAACAAAGATAACTGCAAAGTAGGGTTGCAATGCAAGCCTAGAATGAAAATGCAAGCCTAAGCTAGACGGAATCCCTAGGACTTGGTTTCCAGACCCATTAGATAGTTATCATCATAGAGATTTTAGTTTTGGATGATCATGAGATGTCATACAACTCTCACTAATATGAAAATAATGAGAATATGAATATGACATCAGTCTTAGATTTTTCGGAATGAGGTGTAAGCATTAAGGCACAAGAAGCCAGAATGACCTAAACACCTATTCCTTTTGATTTAGTAAGTTAACATAAGCATCAAAGCATAGTTTCTAGGATGACCTAAATGTTTCTTGCATACAAACATGCTAGACACATGAGAGTGGCTTCTTTTTCTAAGATAGTAATGAGTATTTTTAAGAATGCTCACAGTGACCCTTACGTTCACTTAGCAGGATGAGTGTTTGCAATTTCACTTGTAGCAGAAAGAAGTCACTCAAACAGACAAGGAAAAGAACCAACCTCACCAAAGTGTCCATATAAAAGGAGTCAAGGTACACATGGCCATTCAACACAATATGAAGGCTCTCATAGTGGACACCCCTCTTATATGGATTCCTAGGATCATTCGAACTAAACCAGCAAACAAAAAGAAAAGAAAAGATCATGCCCCTAGTCCTTGCATCTCTCAGTCAGGATAGATGTCATTGCATTTCTTGAGAAGGAATAACAAAGAAAAAGACAAGCACACAAAAAAGAAAAGCTCAACATGCTTTAGAAAGTTTACACATCCAGTTTTAGTTTCAGTGGATTGATTTCGGATCAAAAGTATATGATGTGTATACAAGAAATATCAATAGGACAATGACAGTAGATAGACACAGTGAGAACCACTGGTGACTGATAGGAGAGATAGTCTCAAGGAGAGATCAAAGTGCTAACTAAGTATCAGTAGGAAGACATAGTGAGAACCACTAGTGAACGATAGAAGGAAGGTCCTATAGCTAAGCATCAGGAGGAAGATGCAGTGAGAACCACTGGTGAATAATGCGAGGAAGATCCTATAGCTAAGCATTAGTAGGAAGACACAGTCAAAACCATTGGTGACTGATGCAAGGAAGATCCTATAGCTAAGAATTAGTAGGTAGATGTAGTGAGAACCACTGGTGACTGATGTGAGGAAGATCCTCTGAAAGTGATAGGATAGTGCCCCATAGACTAGGAAGGTGCCCCCAAGTGTGACTAGTTTCAATCCATGTAGGTTTGAGCATAGTCTCGAAGGTAACTGAGAGAAAGTGCATGAGCTAGCAAACTAAAGTAGGAAAACAAGAAAGCAAATGTACAGGGCCAAGCGGTGTTGTGATAGGTATAGCATTATGGAACAAGAGGCACCTTTTTACCAAGTTTTCACTTTCTTGGTAGGATTTAATTGCTTTTTCTATCATGACACCTATTTACTAGGTTTTCATCGATGACACATTTTTTTATTTTCAATTTTTTTTGTATTTTTAGAATTTTCAATTTTTTTGTTTGATGCATCAAAGCGCCTATTTACTAGGTTTTCACTAAGATGATCATTTTCTTTAGGATGTTTTGCAATTTTTATGATTTTTTCAGAATAGAGTATGTACATGTTGCATTCTAATGATGTCTCAGCTATAGAATCATTTCATATGCAGAGCATTGATTGGATCTTTGAGTTGTTCTCCTTCAGTAGTAGAGAGTTGATAGGCACCAGACCCAAATGCTACAATAACAATATACAAACCAAGCTAATTTGGTTCAAACTTTCCTTTCTGGATCCGTTGTTGTTGATCCTTAGTGTTCTCTCTTAGGACAAGATCACCCACTTGGAATTCCCTTGGTCTGACCTTATTGTTGTAGCTCTTGGACATCCTCTTCTGATATGCTCGAAGGTGATCAAATGCCACTTTCTGATGTTCATCCAATAGTTCTATCTCTTGTAGTCAAGATTTTATAATATCATCATCAGTAATGAGGCCTTTCAGAGAGACTCACAAAGTAGGAATCTTGACCTCAATAGGCAATATAATATCTGCTCTATAAACTAAAGCAAAGGGCGTGGTCCCTATTGGTGTTTGGATACTTGTTTGATAAGCCCATAGAGATGGATTAATCTGAAGGTGCTAGTCCTTACTAGATTTGTGAACTGTGCAATGCAGGATTTTAAGGATCGCCTTAGTGGATGCTTCTGCTTGTCCATTACCCTAAGGATAATAGATGGAAGACCAACGCTGATTGATTTTAAACTTAGAGCAAAGCTCTTTTAGATCCTTTTTTTAAAAATGCCCCCCATTGTCAGTGATTATTGAGGATGGTACACCATACCTGTAGATGATGTAATTCAGTATAAACATAGCTACAGATTTGCCATTTTCTATGGTCAGAGGGACTGCCTCAATCCACTTAGTGAAATAGTTTGTAGTGGTGATAATGAAATTATGTCCATTTGATGAAGAAGGATTAATCTGACTCACCAAATCAAAGGCTCATTTTTGAAATGGCCAAAAAGTGATGAATGGAATTAACTCCTTGGCAGGAGTGTGAATCAGATTTCTAGGAACTTGACACTATTTACAAGCCTTAGCATATTTTGTAGCCTCTTTCTCCATATTTGGCCAATAGTAACCAGCTCTAATAAGTTTATGAGCCAATGTCAGACCACTCAAATGAGACCCATAGATGCCTTCATGCACCTTAGATAACACATGCTTAGACTCATCAGGTTCTAAACACCTAAGGAGGGTACCGTGTAGACCTCGCCTATACAAGTCGTCAGCTATGATAACGTATCATGAAAAACTATGGATTAAGTGATGTTTCTCATTCCGCGAGTAAGTATCCAAAATAATCTGGTCACAAAGGTAGGAAAAGATATGATGGTAGCAAGATGAATCATGTCCAATGACTAGATAGATCATCCTAGATTTAGGAGAATTATGGGTGGGCTAGTGTAACGTCTCCACTAGGAATTCATGTGAGAAGTCATTTTCAGGCATTTGTAACATGGAAGCAAGAGTAGCCATGGCATTGACTACTTTCTTGTCTTCTCATGGAATCTGCTAGAAAGGGACATGTGAAAAGTACTTTCTTAGGTCATTGACCATCCGTTTGTAAGGTATCAATTTGTCATCTTTTGTTTGATAGATGTCATTGACTTGATTGATGACTAACTATGAATCTCCAAAGACTTTTAGTTCATCTATTTGCCATTCAATGACTATCTTCATGTCGTTGATTAGGGCTTTGTACTCAACAATATTATTTGTACAAGGAAACATCTTGTATGCCTTTGGTAAAGAGTACATTTATGGTGTAATGAACAATATTCTGACACCTGACCCTTGTTGGATAAATGATCCATCAAAGAACATAGTCCATGTTTGATGTGTGAGAAGCATTATGGACTCATCTAGGAACTCAATGCTCAATGGTTAATAATTTGTGATAGGTGTATCAGCCAGCTAGTCTACGATCACTTGTCCTTTGATGGCTTTTCTCTCTACATAATCAATGTCAAACTCACTGAGTATCATGATCCATTTTGCTAATCTACCTATAAGGGAAACTTTGTTGAGCAAGTACTTTAATGGATCAATCTTAGCAATAAGATGAGTAGTGTGAGAAAGCATGTAATGTCATAGTTTTTGTGAAGAAAATACCACTGCTAGGAAAGCCTTCTCAATGACAAAATAGTTCATTTCATAAGGTTCTGCTAATGTAATAAATAGCTCTTTCTTTGTTGTTCTGATCTTCTTGAGCTAGTAAGACACCTAGGGATGTATCTGTAGCAAAGATATAGAGAATGAGTGGCTTCCCATGAATAGGAGGCATTAAAATTGGTGGATTTGCAAGATACTATCTCATTTGTTCTAGCCCTTTCTCATAGCTTTCATTCCGCTCATAAGTCACACCTTTATGTAGGGTCTTGGTGAATGGTTGTGACTTGTATGCTAGTTATGCAATGAAGCACCAGATAGACTATAACCCACCTTGGATTCCTCTCATCTGACTGATGTTGTGTGGCAGAGGCATCTCCATAATAGCGTGAACCTTTTCTAGATCCACTTCTATGCCTTTTGTAGATATGATGTAACCTAATAGTTTACTAGATGTGAATCCAAAGGCACACTTCTTTTGGTTGAGCCTCAGACTGAATTGTTCCATTTGATCTAGTATAGGACCTAGGTCTACAAGATGTTCTTTCCATTCCATGCTCCTAGCTAATGTATCATCCACATAATCTTCCATCATCTTATGCATCATGTCATGAAAGATAGAGGTGACAACTCTTTGATATGTGGCTCCAACATTTTTAAGCCCGAAGGGCATGACATTTCAGCAGAAAGTTCCCCAAGCACATGTGAAGTTTGTCTTCTCTTGGTCTTCTGGCATGATTTTGATATGGTTGTAGCTAGAGAAACTATCCATTAGTGAGTGCATTTCATAGCCTGTTGTCATGTCTATAATCATGTCAATGTTGGGTAATGGGAAGTCATCCTTGGGATAAGATTTGTTCAAATCTCAGAAATCTGTGCAGACTCTAATAGATTTTTCATGTTTAGTAACTGGAAAAATATTAGAAATCCATTCCGCATATTCAATTTCTCTGATGAAACCATCTTTGATAATTTTTCCTAATTCAACTTTGACTAAAAGTGCTACATGCGGGTGCATCTTACAAAGCTTTTGTTTGATAGGTTTGATGCCTGGTGCAATAGATAAGTGATGCATAATTAGATTAGGATCTAGTCTAGGCATATCATAGTAGGTCCATGCAAAGTTGATTTTCTTTCTTCGAAAGAAACTAGTGAATTCCTCTTTCTCTTATGTGGATAAGGATTGTGCCAAATGAATGATTTGAGGTGTAGCTTCCATGCCCAAGTTTACTAGTTGAGTGGGCTCAATTAGTATTGAAGATCTTTCCTAAAAATGACTTAGAGTGTATCAAGTATCTCATCCTCGGGTGCCTCAAAGAGATTTTCACCCTTGGATACGTCTTTTTTTTTTACTTTTTTTTGGCTCTAACACTGCCATAATGTGGTTTTCACCATCAGAGTGCCTATTATTTTTTCTTTTAATTTTATGACTGAGATACTTGATATCAACTTCAGTCATGTTGACACTATCTTCGCTAGTGGAGGATGTTATAGGTTTGACAATGTTAAGGTATCAAGCAAGAGTGTAGTCATTCTAGAACATCTAGACTTCAATGGATGGAGGGGAGAGGTTCTCGTTTATCAGCTCGGGATGGTTGAGTGAAAGTGAAGTGATAGGTTCAAGTGCATTCACAATATAGTCATCAAAAGCACAGACAAGCAAGTCAAGACCTAAAGGGATCTCATCCAGAGGTTTGTTTGAGTCCCTTTGAGACCTTACGTCGAAAGTAGAGGGTATATTAACATTAGTGGAATCACACTCGATTGTCCTAACACTAGACCCTTCACCTACTTCAAGGAGGTTTTAAAATGTGTGGACAATGTCTACGTCCTTGTTAGAAGTTGCGTTAGAAAGAGAATCAAACTCATACTCATGTGATTCTATAATACTTGATATGGGAACTCCATCAATACTTGCTATACCATCTGAATCATTATCATCTCTTGTAACATTGATGTCCTGTTGGCTTTGTTCTTGTTGAAACCATGCTTGAAAAGATGATGGCATGTAAAGTTCTCATTGATAGTTAGGGTGAGCGATTTGCATTTTTCTCATGTGTTTATGTCAATGGAGTAACCAAGGTAGTGCCATTGGAATCACTATCAGCCTCTACCTGATTGACAACTAAAATAGGATCCACTACAAATTTGGGGTCAAATTTTGATGCCAATTTGTGACGCCACTACAATTTGTGTTTGTTTTTTGTGTTTTTTTTGCAAGTGCCCCCAATGGTGTCATAATAGTGATGATGTTGTCATAATTGCGATACCAATGTTTTTATAAACAAAAAAAAAGAAAAAGAAAGTGTCATTTGTAATTTGTGAATTCGAAGAGCTGCCACAAAGATGGCACTATACTTTTGCGTGGCACAAAGAGGGAATTTGAATTTGGCATGCGCAAACAGGCTGGCACCATGTGGGAAGAGGGCACTAGCACTTGAGGTAGGCATTCAAGCTTTGTCTTCTCATTAAATCAATTTTAGTCGCATTGTTTACATCTTAGCATTGTTAATAGTGGTATTGTTTACATCTTAGCATTTGGAATGCTCGATGACTCGTGAGCTTTGAGAGCTAGGGCATCATTGCTATTACCTTCAAGACATTGTGTGAAGTGTTTGATCTCTATTTATTTGTTTTTCTATTGATATTCACTATGTGGTCCTCCCCGTTTATGATCATTTCATGAGAAAATGTCTTGATGGCTCACAGGCTGCAAGCTAGGGCATGATACATTGTCCATGAGCTCACTATTTAATACTGGCATTGTTTACATCTTTTCATTTGGAATGCTTGATGACTTACAAGCTTTGACAGGTAGGGAATCATTTCTATTACCTTCAAGGCATTGTGTGAAGTGTTTGATCTCTCTTTATTTGTTTTGGTGTTTATATTCACTATGTGGTACTCCTCGTTTATGATCATTTCATGAGGAAATGTCTTGATGGCTTGTAGGCTACAAGCTAGGGCATCATAGATTGTTCATGAGCTCACTGTTTAATATCTAGTCAGGCCATGTAAATGGTACCGGGCCAACCCAATCAGCCCATAAAAATGTGTCATGTTTATCTTTGTCAAATACACTCGTTCACCATTTTGTTCTTGATCTTCACACAAATATTGCATCAAAAGTAATTGTAAACAATGATTCAAAGAAAAAAGAAACAACTACAATATATCAGACCCCAAAAGAATACAATCACCTACAATATCTCACAGTCTCAATGAAATAAATAGTGTATAAAATAATATATGGTGCACAACAACAACAACCATGCAATGTGATCAATAACATTGCATGATAAAATTCAATACTCTTAGTTTTTATTCACATTGCACATGCATAATTGTAGATGAGGATTAGTAATAGGGTGCTAGGCATTGCTTTGATCCTTTGGATCTAACTCCATCTTTTCCTTCCTTCCAGGTTTTGGATCATACAAGAGCATACTGGATTGAACCCCAGGTCAACACTTCATTACTTCAAGCAATGTCTAGTACCTTCATTATTTATGTTTAAATTCAAACATATTCTTTTGAAAGTTGTCTATTAGCAACCTAATATGATGATTCTTGATGTTTTTGGGTCATTTGATGAAAATATGTAAAAATTTCTTAAAAGTTTATATTTTTTATTTCAATTTTTAAAATCATAAAATGAATAAAATTTAAAGATAACAAATTAAGATAATTTTTATCTTCACTTAAAACAAAATCATAAAGCTCATAAAGCATGGTAAAAACATAAAGCTCATAAATCATGGTAAAAGAGGGCCCTAACTGTGGTAAAATGGGAAAGTTTCCACCTTGCACTTCTCTTCATATGGCAGCTGTGAAGGAACTATGTTATAAAATTTCAAGGCATGAAATTTTATACTTTTTGACATCATACTTTTTTCTCCTTAGCATTGAGTTTACAATGTGGGGGACTCGAAGAAAATATATGTACAGTTATAAAATCTAATGCCTTGAAATTTGGCATGAAATTTTATAACATAGTTCCTTAGCATTTGATCTTTATATGGCAGCCATGACTTGAGGTAGGCATTCGAGCTTTGTCTTCTCATTAACTCAATTTAATTTTGATGGCATTTGTTGATTTAATGGAAAAATATGAATGTTATACTGGCATTGTTTACATCTTTGCATTTGGAATGCTTGACAATGACCCGCAAGCTTTGAGAGCTAGGGCATCATTGCTATTACCTTCAAGGCATTATGTGAAGTGTTTGATCTCTCTTTATTTGTTTTATTGTTGATATTCACTATGTGGTGCTCCCCATTTATGATCATTTCATGAGGAAATGTCTTGATGGCTCACAGGCTACAAGCTAGGGCATCATGCATTATTTATGAGCTCATTGTTTGAGAACCTCATGTCCCTATTTGATTGACCAGTGCTTTGTTTTTTATATTGATGCTATTAGATCAAATAGGGACATTAGTAATAAAATAAGGACATCAGTAATAAAATAATACACTTACTATTTTGAATTTGAGCTCTGGCATCATGCAATGTTATTGTTGTCAAAATAGTTAGTGCATTAATGTATGATCTAATAGCAACAACCTCATTGATCATTACCTTTGACTCCTCCATCATTATAGAAGAGATAACTACCTACAACTATATTTCATAATTCCTCCTTTGAAGTCATAGGTTAGTTTAACTATTGGATAATGAGCTGATAGGATTTTCGAATAGATTTGAATAAAAACTAAGAGTATTGAATTTTATCATGCAATGTTATTGTTGTCATTGCATGCTTGTTGTTGTTGTGTGTGATATATTATTTTATACACTAGTTATTTCATTGAGACTGTGAGCTATTGTAGTTGATTGTATTCTTTTGGGGTTTGATCTATTGTAATTTTTTCTTTTTTCTTTGAATCATTATTTAAAATTACTTTTGATACAATATTTGTGTGAAGAACAAGAACAAAATGGTGAATGAGTGTACTTGACAAAGATAAACATGACACATTTTGTTGGGCTGATTAGGTTGGCCTAGTACCATTTACATGGCCTGGCCAGATATTAAATAGTGAGCTCATGAACAATCATCCTACTACTTACACTCCAATTTCTATGTCCACTTACGATAATAAATTATAGAGTTTCACTGCAATTTCTATGTCCACTGACATAAAAATATATCACTCCTCCTGTTATATAGGCATCGTTCTCAATAAGTGTTGCCATTAAAATATATCACTTCTCCTGTTATATAATGTATATGCAACCTTGTTTAAAATGACATAGTTGTTGCTCTTAAATATTATTACCATTTCATTCAAATTTACATGACATTAAAGCCAAGACCAAAATGTATACATACGTGTAAGTATAGGAGAAGCTGGATTCTACAATTATTGAAAAAAAAAAAACTATACCAATAGCAACTTACGAGAAACTATACTTGTGCTTACCACACCATACCTCAGCATCATAATGCTTATCATTTTCAAGCTTCAGCAAGGCTTCGTACCATGTAGCATCCGCAGATTTGTATGCAACATTGATTTAGGTTGGAGGTAAACTACATGTGTCATGTAAACAACATGGTTGAATTCAATCTCTTTTGCACATTTTCAAGAGTTTTCCCACCAATACAAGCGTAAATAACATATTGAACGTAATCTACAAACACTGCATGGTATGAAATCTTGCTGAAGCTTAAAATATATCACTCCTCATGTTATTGTCAAAATTAAATTCAAATATTTCTCAAAAAATTTATTCTTGTAGAATTAAGATATCCTTATCTCAATAATAAAACAATCTTGCATAATAGCTTTTGAATCACACTAACACACACCCATGTTCTGTAGCATAGTTCATTTTATAAGTGTATGGCTTAACTATGCACATGCATAATTGTAGATGAGGATCAGTAATAGGGTGCCAAGCATTGCTTAGATCCTTTGGATCTAACCCCATCTTTTGCTTCCTTGTAGGTTTTGGATCGTACAATAGCATAATGGATTGAAGCCTGGGTCAATACTTCATTACTTCAGGCAATGTTTGGTACCTTCATTATTTATGTTCATCCACTTATGTATGTTTGCATTCATTTATATTCTTCTGAAAGTTAATCTTTATGAGCTCAAATTCAAAACAGTAAGTGTATTATTTTATTGCTGATGTCCCTATTTGATCTAATAGCATCAATATAACAAATGGAGCACCGAAAAATCAAATAGGGACATGAGGTGCTCAAACAGTGAGCTCATAAAACAATATATTTAGTCTTGATAAAATCTTATAAAACAACATATATTGTGTGAAGTGTTTGATCTCTCTTTAGTTTTTTTGGTGTTGATATTGACTATGTGGTACACCCCATTTATGATCATTTCATGAGGAAATATCTTGATGGCTCACAGGCTCCAAGCTAGGGCATCATACATTGTTCATGAGGTCACTGTTTAATAATGGCATTGTTTACATCTTTTCATTTGGAATGCTTGATGACCCATGAACTTTGAGAGCTAGGGCATCGTTTCTATTACCTTCAAGGCATTGTGTGAAGTGTTTGATCTCTCTTTATTTGTTTTGTTGTTGATATTCACTATATGGTACTCCTCATTTATGATCATTTCATGAGGAAATGTCTTGATGGCTTGCAGGCTGTAAGCTACGACATCATGCATTGTTTATGAGCTCACTATTTGAGCACCTCATGTCCCTATTTGATTGACTGGTAATCAAACAGTGAGCTCATAAACAATGCATGATGCTTGAGCTCAAATTCAAAATTGTAAGTGTATTATTTTATTAAGACTAAATATATTATTTTATTAATATTTTATTAAGAAAAAGTATTTTGGGTTAGTTTTATGTTGTTTTATAAGATTTTATTAAGACTAAATATATGATGTAAACTCATAATTATACTTGATATATATATACTTTAAAGGAGGAATTATGAAATATAGTTGTAGGTAGTTATCTCTTCTATAATGATGGAGTGAAAGGTAATGATCAATGAGGTTGCTACTATTAGATCATACATTAACACACTTACTATTTTGAATTTGAGCTCGGGCACCATGCAAAGTTATTGTTGTCATTGCATGCTTGCTACTGTTGTGCACCATATATTGTTTTATACATTGTTTATTTCATTGAGACTCTGAGCTTGGTTTTTCTTTTAGAAGTGTATGGCTTGACTATGCACATGCATAATTGTAGATGAGGATCAGTAATAGGATGCCATTTGCTTAGATATTTTTTATCTAACCCCCATCTCTCTTTTCTTTGCAAGTTTTGGATCACACAGGGGCACACTAGATTCATACCTAGGTAAAAAATTTATCACTTTAGGCAATGTCTAGAACCCTTATTATTTATGTTCATCATCTTATGTATCCCTGTACTCTTGCATTTTCTTCTAAAATTTATTTTCCTTGTATAGTATATACAAGTTATTTTTCATATATATACATGTAATCTTTAGATACAAAAATTTATTTTCCTTTACATGTATCTTTGCAAGAAATGAACACAAATTAAACAAGACCATCTAATAATGCAAACTAGGGTACTGTAGTCACTCATCTAGTAATTATCTCTCCAAACAATTACTAAAGATTGGCTAGTGCTCAAATAGTGAGCTCATAAATTGTGACACCCATTTGGTTATAAACAAAAAAGAAAATAAAAAGAAAGTGTCATTTGTAATTTGTGAATTTGAAGAGCTGCTGCGAAGATGACACTTCACTTTTGCATGGTGCAAAGAAGGCATTCGAGTTTGGTGTGTGTGAAGAGGCCGACACCATGTGGGAAGAGGGCACTGGCACTTGAGCTAGGTATTTGAGCTTTTTCTATTTGATCATAAATAGGGAGTACCACATAGTGAATATCAACAACAAAATAAATAAAGAGACATCAAACACTGCACACAATATATGTTTCTTTATAAGATTTTATTAAGACTAAATATATTGTTTTATGAGCTCACTATTTGAACACCTTATGTCCCTATTTGATTGGTTGGTGCTCTGTTTGTTATATTGATTCTGTTAGATCAAATAGAGACATCAAATAGTGACATTAGTAATAAAATAATACGCTATGTGATACTCTTTGTTTATGATCATTTCATGAGGAAATGTCTTCGTGGCTCGTAGGCCACTACAAGCTAGGGCATCATACATTATTCATGAGCTCACTGTTTAATACTGGCATTGTTTACATCTTTTCATTTGGAATTCTTGATGACCTGCGAGCTTTGAGAGTTAGGGAATCATTTCTATTACCTTCAAGGCATTGTGTGAAGTGTTTGATCTCTATTTATTTGTTTTGGTGTTGATATTCACTATGTGGTACTCCCCATTTATGATCATTCATAAGGAAATGTCTTGATGACTCACGGGCTGCAAGCTACGACATCATACATTGTTCATGAGCTCACTGTTTAATACTGACATTGCTCATGAGCTCACTATTTAATATCTGGCTAGGCCATGTAAATGGTACCAGGCCAACCCAATCAGCCCAACAAAATGTGTCATATTTATCTTTGTCAAATACACTCATTCACCACTTTATTCTTATTCTTCACACAAATATTACATCAAAAGTAATTGTAAACAATGATTCAAAGAAAAAAGAAACAACTACAATAGATCAAACCCCAAAAGAATACAGTCAACTACAATAGCTCATAGTCTCAATGAAATAAACACTATATAAAACAATATATGGTGCACAACAGAAGCAAGCATGCAATGACAACAATAACATTGCATGATGCCCCAGCTCAAATTCAAAATAGTAAGTGTATTAATGTATAATCTAATAGCAGCAACCTCATTGATCATTACCTTTCACTCCTCCATCATTATAGAAGAGATAACTACCTATAGCTAGGGCATCATGCATTGTTTATGAGCTCACTATTTGAGCACCTCATGTCCCATTTGATTGGCTGGTACTCAAATAGTGAGCTCATAAATAATGCATGATGCCCTAGCTTGCAGCCCGCAAGCCATCAAGACATTTCCTCATGAAATGATCATAAATGGAGAGTACTACATAGTGAATATCAACAACAAAACAAATAAAGATAGATCAAACACTTCACACAATATATGTTGCTTTATGAGATTTTATTAAGACTAAATATATTGTTTTATGAGCTCACTGTTTGAGCACCTCATGTCCTTGTTTGATTGGTCGATGCTCTATTTGTTATATTGATGTTATTAGATCAAATAGGGACATTAGTAATAAAATAATACACTATGTGGTACTCCCCATTTATGATAATTTCATGAGGAAATATCTTGGTGGCTTGCGGGATGCTACAAGCTAGGGCATCATACATTGTTCATGAGATCACTATTTAATACTGGTATTGTTTACATCTTTTCATTTGGAATGCTTGATGACCTGTGAGCTTTGAGATCTAGGGCATCATTTCTATTACCTTCAAGGCATTGTGTGAAGTGTTTGATCTCTCTTTATTTATTTTGGTGTTGATATTCACTAGGTGGTACTCCCTGTTAATGATCATTTCATGAGGAAATGTCTTGATGGCTCGTAGGCTGCAAGCTAGGGCATCATACATTGTTCATGAGCTCACTATTTAATACTAGCATTGTTCATGAGCTCACTATTTAATATCTGGCCAGGCCATGTAAATGGTACCAAGCCAACCCAATCAACCCAACAAAACGTGTCATATTTATCTTTATCAAATATACTCCTTCACCATTTTGTTCTTGTTCTTCACACAAATATTGCATTAAAAGTAATTGTAAACAATGATTCAAAGAAAAAAGAAAGAAATACAATAGATCAGACCCTAAAATAATATAGTCAATGACAATAGCTCACATTCTCAATGAAATAAATAGTGTATAAACCAATATATGGTGTACAACAGTAGCAAGCATGCAATGACAGAAATAACATTGCATGATGCCCGAGCTCAAATTAAAAACAATAAGTATATTAATGTATGATCTAATAGCAGCAACCTCATTGATCATTACCTTTCACTCCTCCATCATTATAGAAGAGATAACTACCTACAACTAGGGCATCATGCATTGTTTATGAGCTCACTGTTTGAGAACCTCATGTCCCTATTTGATTGGTCCGTGCTCAAACAGTGAGCTCATAAATAATGCATGATGCCCTAGCTTGCAGCCCGCAAGCCATCAAGACATTTTGTCATGAAATGATCATAAACGGGGAGTACCACATAGTGAATATCAACAACAAAACAAATAAAGAGAGATCAAACACTTCGCACAATATATGTTGTTTTATAAGATTTTATTAAGACTAAAGATATTATTTTATGAGCTCACTATTTGAGCACCTCATGTCCCTATTTGATTGGTCAGTGCTCTATTTGTTATATTGATGCTATTAGATCAAATAGGAACATCAGTAATAAAATAATGCACTTACTATTTTGAATTTGAGCTCATAAAGATTAAGATATCCTATTGTTTTGAATTTCTATGTGCTTTGAGCCAATGAAATTTTTATCATCATGATGAAGTAATAATGCATTAAATATCTTACTTATGTCCCTATTCAGTTGTAATTTTATAGTGAATTCATGATTTATAATTCAGTTGTAGCAGCTTAATGTGTTTGAACTCAAGAATATCCCTTACTTGGTTTCCTACAAAGCTTTTGGCAAAATCTGTCAGAAAATGAGAAGCTATGATAAGGTGACATGAAGCTAATGAAATGAGGCATCTCCAATTTGTTTTACATATATATATATACATTAAGGATCGTGTTAGATAATACAAGGGAATTCGATCAAAATAGGGAGACAATCCTTAGATTGTTGTCTAACTTTCAAAGAGAAGGTGATGACAAATGTTATTGTCCATGCAAGAGTTATAACAGCTTAAAGATAGAAGAGTCAAAATCAAAACAACAAAGAGACATTGTAGGCAGAATGGTCACATGGAAGGGTGGTTTGATTATAATCTAGTGGTAAGTTGTTTTTTATATTGTTTTCACAATTAATATACATATGAACCATGGAAGGAGGTTTGATTATCATCATTTTTATATAGGTCAATCTCCCCAGTGTGAATATAGAGGATGATCTCATGGAAGATGATGATCATGCACTAGAAAACACATTTGAAGATGATGGTATGAATGCATTGATTGTTGACACATTTGGTACTAGTGCTACTACTGCTATTGATGATGATGATTATGATAAGGATGACATTGATGATGTCCATGATATACCTTTACTTGAGAAGGTAGACACTGTCCTTTACGAAAGCTCCCAATCTACTCTTCTCTTTGTTGTATTATTGTTGGTGAATTTGAAGGTTATGAATGGTTTATCCAACATAGCAATGTCACGTATGCTAAGGTTTGTCATGTATGTCATTATAGTCTATAAAAGGTGAAACATGTACCATTAAGATTGTTTATAGTAATGATTTATATTATTTGTTACAGATTGATAGGTGACTTTCTGTTACCACCATCAAATATTCTCCCTCACTCATACTGAGAATTATGTGCTACTATGAAACATACACGAAAAAATGCAACAAAATGCCCTGAATGCCATATGAGCTAATATCAAGATGATCAAGTGACAGAAAGGTGCCTCACAAGGTTCTTCATCACATCCCCATTATTCCACACCTGAAATGATTATTCAAGTGCAATAGCTTGGCATAATTTATGGATTAACATGCACACGGCAGGAGTCAAGATGACATTATTTGAATCCTTGCAGATGGTTCATCATTTATGGACATAGAGAAAAAGTGGCCACACTTTAAAGAAGAACCTCAAAATCTCAGGCTTTCTCTGGTAGTAGATGGTGTCAATCGGCATGGAGAGATGAGATCCATTTGCTTGATGTGGCCTATTTTTGTTATAAACAATAACCTTCCTCCATGGATGTCAATAAAGAGGGAGCACATTATGTTGACAATGATTGTTCTAGGTATCTTATTATTTTATAGTTATCTACATGAAATTATAAGTCTTGGAGTGAAATGACCACAATAATTATCTAATGTTGTTTTTAATTCAACTAGGTAAGTACCAAGTGAAAGATATGAATGTATATAGTGCACCTCTTATCGACGAGTTGTTGATGTTATGGAATGGTTTCACTATGTATGACATCTCCTGACCAATTAGACAAAGAGAATTTCAATTCCATGCAATGCTTGTGTGGAAAATTCATGATGCTCTAGGGTTGACATAATTCTATGGTATGTTATGGTGAATTCTAGTTGTATAGGATAATTCAAATTCTAAAAATATACATATTTAATCTAATTTTATCATTATCTTGTAGGTCTTCAAACAAAGGAAAAAAAATCATGTCTAATGTGTGGTCCAAAGATGAATTATGTCATTACAAAAGTTTAATAAAATAGGTGTTTGATGAGTATAGGCAGTTCCTCCCCATAAATCATAAGTATCGAAGTGCAAAAAGTTATCATTTCAATGGGAAAGAAGAGACTACATCAAAGCCCCAAAGAATGACACCTCACCTATGGTAGTTATAATATAATAGAATTCAAGGTAATATCATTCTACGTAATGGTTGATGTTTGAAAATTATATATTTTGATTGTGTTTTGTTGGCTAATTATGTAGTTGATGATCTTGAAGTTCATGAAGGCATCACTGACCATCTCCCAAAGGGACTAAAATGTTATCCCAGAGAATTTAGTAGGCTGCCCTACTATGAGCATCTACAAATTGTGCATTTGTTTGATACTATGCATATTGGAAAGAATGTAACAGAGACACTGTGGAAAATATTGGATGGAAGGCGTGACAAAGAAAAACTTGGCAAAATTTGTAGTGACATTCATGATCCCAATCATGCAATGAAAGAGATCATTGAATCAAATAGAAATGGAGACTAGATTAATGCAAGTGCTCTTCCTTGGTTATTAACAGAGCAACAAAGTAATGCCATAAAAGAAGGGATCCAAAAAATTTGATTCCACATGATTTGCTGCAGATATAAGCAATCTCATATCAAAGAAAAATGATTTTGGGCCAGGGATGAAAACACATGATTGACATACCTTCATCAAGGTAAGTCATAGTCTTTTGTATTTACAATATATTTGTGTAATTGTATTCAATTTTCATTGTATGAAATGATCAGTTGACAATTGTTGTAGTATTTCCTACCCCTATCTCTCCCATAGAACTTTGACAATAATATCAAAAAAGTGATATATGATCTTGGAAAATACATGAGGTAAGCATTGATATTTGTTCAATATATCAAACAAGTAATATATTGTAAAGTTTTGTATTTATATATTTATGTCTTGAATCCCTTGTAGGTGGTTATCATCTAAATAAATCCATAAAGAATATATAAAATATTGGAAGAAAAGAATTTTTCAATTAACGTGTGAAATGCAAAATTCTTTACCTCCAACTTTTTTCAATGCACAAGAACACTACCTCATACACCAAGTTGAGGAGATTGAATTGTGTGGACCTATACATGCTAGGTCAATGTGGATGGTTGAGAGACACTTAAAATTTTTGAAAGGTTTGGTACGAAAAAGAGCACGTCCCAAGGATTCTATGGTTGATGGATATATGGTATACTAGATGATGGTGTATGTTACTCAATATCTTCCTAATCTTACACCAAAGACCCATATAGATTGCATTTGGGATCTCGACTCAATTAAAAGATTTGAAGGGGAGTACTTGGTGGGCAATAGTAGATTTAGGAAATTGAAAGGTAATCAATTATGAGATGTTATTGTAGTAAATTAATTCTTAATCTTCAAAATAAATCTATTGTAAGTCATCTATTTAATTTTGTACAGTTGCTAAAGAGTGGGATGCAATACATTTGTTTATTGCAAATAATCAAGATTGGATGACGACATGGATTGAATGATGTCAACATGATGGTCATAGATTAACATGGGAATCCATGTCTTCATTGGTTATACAAGCTCATCGCAATGGAGATCCCAATGTTACACAAAAGGAAATATATTTAGCATATGGTTTAAGAGATCACTAGGTACTTATAAATTTGTTAATTAATCAATCATATTTTTTTCAACTCGTGATATAATAATTTATACATTTTTGACATTATTTTAGGTGAAACACCACAAGGCTATGTTTTGTAATAGTTATAAATTTCACATCAAAAATTTGGATGACATGAAGAGAACTTGTGATTCTGGGATAAGTGCAGTGTTATAGGTGACTAATATTTCATCTAGAAATGACTTACATCCTCAAGAGTCGCAAAATTGATACTATGGTATTTTGGTTGATATACTTAACCATGATTTCAATTCCTTCAAATTAGTTCTCTTCATTGTGAAATGGTATAGACTACGACTCAATAAAAATGATCCTGATAGAACTATTATTGAACATGAAAATAGATTTCCAATGATTAATACAACGTTGCTTGAGCCAATTCGAGAAGAGCCCTATGTTCTTCCAAGCCAATGTGAGCAGGTATTTTACTCAGAGGTTCCACATAAATCAGGTTGGTCATTTCTTGTTAGACATGATCCAAGAGGAAGACTGATAAAGTATAATGTGATGGAAGAAGATACCAAGGAAGATGAAGAAGTGGAAGATGATGTAGAACCAGATCATGATCGAGAGCTAGTCGAAGAAGAATATGAAGAAGAAGATGATGATGATGTTGCTACTGATGATGATGATGCTACTACTGATGATGATGATGATGACAATGATGATGATGATGATGATGCTGATGGTGATGATAATGATGATGACAATATTGGTGGTGATGATGTCGATGATGATGATGATCTTGATGATGAGATGGATGAAGAAGAATATCAATGACATGAATAAAATGTACAATTATGTTAGATGTTTGGTATCTTCTAATGATTGTTTTATAAGTACTACTCTTATTCACCTTGTTTTATGTCCTACTTATATATCTTTGATAGTTTGTTAAGAGAAATTTCATTCTAAAAGAGTGTATTAAATCTCTATATGCTTAAAAAACCTCACTAGTTAAGATTGTTCTCATTTGTAGTGGGCATGAAAAGAATCAAATCACTTGAAAGACACCATTATTTAGACATGCACAAATTAGTGACGTGATTAAGAAAATTACCTTTCTTTACAATTGCATGGTTGTCTTTGGCTTGTCATTTTGTTTTGAGTGTCTAGTGATTTAAACCAAAGACTTCGACTTAGCCAAAAAATGTGTAAGTCTACATTAGTATGTTTCTTTTTATTATAATTATAATTAGTATGAATGAAAAAAATAGTGACAATGCAATATTTGTGATAATGCAATATTTTTTGAAATAGCATCAATGACTTCGGTCAATGTGTCTATGTGTCAATGTGGTATTGGCCCATGCATGTTGAAGATGTCATGCACAAAAAGTAATCCTAGGCATCAATTTTGGGTTTGCCCAAATAGGAAAAGGGTTTGGATACGTAATTATATTTTATGTTTAAAAATAATGTGACAACTAATCATTTTATGAAGAACTGATGTACATTTGGTATTGTCAAGGAAATACTGGATGTCAATACTTTTGGTGGGTCAATCAAATCACATTTAAATCTACCCCATGTACATCTATACCTGATGTAGGAAAAGAGTGCAACTTGTGCAAGGCTCGAGAAGCAGCTAGTGCCACCAATATTGCTTTAATGGAGAAAGTAGAAATCATATTTCTGTGATGCCTTCTTTGTGTAGTTTATGCACTACTTTTTTGGGACCATATGCATAAATGTGGTTAACAGAGGGCTATTGTAGATACTGAATTTTTTTTTTAGAATTTCTAGTAGATACACATAAAGAACATGCACATAAACACGACAAATGAGAAATAGAAATGTAGATATCACAACAGCTAACAAACATAAATGTAGGCATTATAATCACAATTTTTTGGAGACACAACATAATTGAATGGTATAGCTAGACGATGAAACACAACTATATATCACTCCTCTAGTTCCAAGTTTACACTGCGGTAAACAAAATTCATAGATAAAAAAAAAAATTAGAGAGTGGAGGAGAGAAAGAATGACCAAAGTAATATAGGTCCCTATATTATTTCAATCATTATCACTCTCCTCCTATTCTCTCTAAATTTATTCTTTATCTTTGGGTTTTGTTTATGTAGTGTAGACATGGAACTAGAGGACTAGTTGTGTTGCATTATCTGGGTATACCACTCAATTATGTTGTGTTTCCAAAAAATTGTGACCATAATGCCTACATTTATGTTTGTCAGCTGTTGTATCCCAGGACACCTTATGACCCTTTACGACCCTTTATGATCCCTAAGAATACATCTTAGAGATCTTAAAATGTCGTAAAGGGTCATAAGAGGCTCCTAGGAGGGGTCAGATGAGCTTCCACCTTCACGTGGTTGGCCTTGTTAAGTAGAGAATGTTAAAATATTCTTGAAACAAAGAGAAGCTCAATAATTTCAGATCTCAATCCATGTACAACAAATATATATCGATCCATCTCAATGGCTACCAAATCTACAGATCTTTGTCAAGAACCCAGTCGCAAAGAAACACCATAGACCGCACCACAAACCCACTGTGAAGAGGCATTCAATGTCTCATAAGTCGCATCAAACAATCCTCTTTCTATAATCTAAGTCTCTTAGCTCGGTTCACCAAGAAGAAGACTTCTCCCAAGTCATCACGGACACCATAGTGATCTATGCATCTCCAATGTGCAAGTTATGCATGTCGCTCTCTCGATATCACACCTAACTCATTTGAAAATGTGGCAAAAATGGTAGATGATCCCAATGATCCATCACAACCCGATCTCAACAAAAATGCAAAGAGTAGCTTGATTATGTCTTCAAGTTGATCAGTGCATAGTCTACTCAAACTCCAAGTCAAGTCATTGCTATAGTCCATAGGAACAAAGCACATCAAATTCAAACCAAAGAAGTCAAGAAGTCGCTTGAATCAGATTTGAATGAAATAAGGTTTGCATATATCCCATGAACACATTAGGAAGAATGCATCTCTGCTTATTGCACTAGCTTCTTGTGCTAGAGTCATCGCTATCACAAGTCTTGATTTAGTAGGACCCATTCAAAATCCAAGTCTCTAGACTCAACTCAATAATCCACAAGCTACTACCGAATCTACTAAAAAGTTATCTTTGAATGATCCATAACCAAATCACGAGGAGGAACCAGATCTACAAGAACACCATTCATAATCGACAAATATATATATTTTTAAAAAAAATTGATTGTCATCATAACTACGATAGCCTCACAATAGTGATGATTATCCATTGTAAACATCTAACATCTAGATGTCACATTAACAGCATCGCTATCAAAAAAAACCATAAACAATGGATATCCATCGTAAATGTCCAATGCATGTCCGTCGCATGTACAACATAGTCATCATTAAAAACCATAAATGATGGATATCTATCATAAAATTCTAATGGATATCTGTTGCATTAATAGCATTTCTATCAGTGAACAAGTTACAAATGATGGCTACCCATTGAAATATTCTAATAGGTCATCGTCATTTGTATTTGTTGCAACCAATAGGCATCACAATTTCAACAACCACAAATAGGTCCGATGATAGGTTCACTTTGTTGGCACCCTCTTTTTGCGATGGCCATGGTTGTCGTAATTAAAACACCTAACAAAACCATCAATTTTTTTGACTACAAAACTATGACGCCAGGTGGTATCACTTAATCGATAGTATACTATCTAAATTCAGACGTCCGGCCATTGGAAAAAGGTCTCAAATGTACTAGTGATCATCCAGCTCTACAAATAATGCGAAAAGATCTAGAGGAATAGGATAAGTAAATGTATCCTCATTTGAACTAACCTCTGAGTTTTCAGCTAAAATAGTGTCACTAGATGTTGTCTGACATTCTGGTTCTGGTACAAATTTATTGTTCCCTAAATGAAACAGGATTTTCTTGAAGCCTAAACCAATAGTATCTTTTGTTCGGTGACCTATAGCTTCAGTTGGTTCAAGCAATCCATTATCATTCACCCCTATAGGGCCACTCCCTTTATAGCTGAAGCATTTCATGAGCTTGAAGCCTTCATTGTATGGTTCCTTTTCTATGTCATGAGGAGGAGTGATTTGTTCAAATGTGTCTTTCCCTTTATAAATCCAAGATGTAATGGCTCTATTTTCATCCTCGTCTTCTAATAGTGTTGTGGCCTGTAAAAAATAACCATCATAGACTACTTGAGGAGACATGATAGAAGGTTTCTTACATTTAGCGGATCTCCCATAGGAATGTGGAGATAGAGGTAAAGCAATCAGTGACAAAATAGGCTCCATATGATATTCCCCCATGCCAGAATCTTTGAGTTTTAGAGTCTTTTCCATTTCTTTCAGTTTGGCATCAAAAAATTAAGTAGACTCTCTATTGGTTGGGACAAAGTTGGCAAATTGTGTGAGCATGTTGCAAGAATGGCTAGTGTTGGTGGGTACAATCACTTATGCTCTATGAAATGGGAACTTGATACATTGGTGATAGGTGGAAGGGACCGATTTCATCTCATGGATCCACGGTCTTCCCAACAATATATTGTATGTAAGAGGGATCTCCAAAACTTGACAGATAACATCTCTCTCAATAGGTCCAGCTTGAATTGGTAACCCCACCAAACCTTTGGATTTGCATTCTTCTTCGTCATATGCTTTGATGGTAATCCTTTTGTGAGCATCTATGTATTCTTCATCATAGCCTAGTTGGGTGAGAAACTTAGTAGAACAGATATTGAGACCAGCGTCATTATCAATGAGAACATGATAGATGCATTTTTGAGCAATCATGACTTCAATGTGTAGGGGAGCATTATGCAGATGGCTTAGCGAATGATTGTCTTCTTCAAAGAAAGATAGATAATGAGGTGAGGTCAGGTGAACCACCATGGATTGAAATTGGTCGAGATCAAGATATTTTGGGGCATTTTCCTTAGCAAGGGCTTTATCCAGAATTTTCCTATGAGTAGGTGAGATTTTCAACAACTCAAAGATAGTGATCTAAGCATTGGTACATTGTAATTGGTCTAAGATGCTGTAATTAGTATTAGTGAGTGTGGGGACCAATTTTGAATTCTTGTTGGTAGGGACAACAATAGTTGTGTCTATAGTTTGTTTCAGTGTGGATGTTAGAGGCTTGGGGCCTTTGAGAATGATCTTTCCATGAGATTGAGTGACTGCGTTCGCACAAACCAGAGACTGTTCTAGTTCGAAAGATGGAGACATAGGGCCTCATAGGACAAATGGAGCCTTGGCTCTAGGAGCATCCTTGTTCCCCTTGATTGTGATCACATCACAATATTTGACATCAACAGGTTCAACCATATTAATAACATTGTCATTATTATTTTATGTATAGTTGACCTTGTTGTTGTTAGGAATGGGAACACTAAGAGGGGGGGGGGGGTGAATCAATGTTCACTGTATTTTAAATTTTCACTTTAATTTGAATACTGAATCATAAATTCTTAAGTACTGAATTAAAAATTCACATAAACATGAAACATGAAATCAACACATGACACCAATATGGTTACGGGGAAACCCAAATAGGTAAAAACCCCGGTGGGACTTGATACCCACTAAGAATCTACACTAGTGTTTTGTGATCCTTGTTAGAAGATCCTTTACCCTATTAGGAGTAGCTTTACAATGCTTTAAGTATAGTAGACCTTGTTAAGGGTCAAACACTATTAGGAGTCTTTTACAATGATCCATGTTAGGGGAGTGGACTCACTATTCTAGAGCTCACTACTCAAATGATGAAGGCTACAACCTTCTGAGATCAGATACACACTATATCTGTAGGTGAACTATTGCTGTGACACTGCTTGTCTAATTAGCTCCTTTGGTGTGTTGATGCTTTGACCTCTAGAAAATGTCTAATACATCTTATGCTCACTTCACATACCTTTTCTCTACTTATCTCAACTCTATTACAACTTTCTTGACTTCCATACCGATTACAATGGGTGCACCTTATATTTATGCGCTCATACAAAATATACAATTAGGTCAGCCCTATAACTAATTACAAATAATGCTTCCAAATGAATTGGCTTAAGAATGCTTACAATTATACATATACATATGTCGGTAACCTAAATACAATGGGCACATAGCCTCTACAACATTAATTTATAATCACATACCAAAATAGTCTTTGTCAGATCTATGCTCTATTCTCTGCTAGCACACACTGGCTGTGTAACTTCAACTGACTGTATCTTTCACATCTTTGCATATCTACTTATGTACTCTTAGACTAAGCATATCTTTAACTTCTAGGGTGCATACCTTAATTCATCCATACACATGTGCACTGATGCTCTGAGTCTTCGGTGCTCTGCATGATGTCCAGTCTTCAACACTTAACAAAATTATGATCTTTACACTTAGTGCACTGACTCCAAACAACTATATGACTTTGTTTCCATAATGAAAACACTATAAGTAGTCATATATCTTAGTATAGACAACTTTCCAACAATCTCCCCCTTTTTCATTGATGGCAACAAAGGAATATGGCTAAGTCTCTAGCTGTCCCTTAATACAAAAACTTATTGTCTTCTATACATCTTTATACAAACCCTTATATCTCCCTATACATATATGTGCTCCATATTATATACAAATCCCCCTTTGAAATTAATGACAAAGGTGCATAAAAAACTTTATCTACATACACTTACTAAGGGAAAACATCTGGATATGAAATCTCGAGTTTCTGGATCTCCTTCTTCCAAAAGGTTATCAGAGAATTGACTATCTGTAGATGGGCACATAATTCATATTATAGCTTCTCCATCTTATCCAATTCTATTCTCGGACCTTGATCATAGTTTATCATGGTTGCATCAATCTCCTTTATGTTTTGACTGAGAATGTCTAGAGAGGGCGCATGAGTGTTCCTCAATTGAGTCTGTCTAGACCAAGTTATCTTCTCCATTTCTTTCTCTACCTTTTCACTTATATCCAACTATCCTTGATAGACATTGTTACACATGTTTACATCAGTGGATGTGTCTTGTACTAAAATCTTCACCTTCTTAATCATTGCCTCTGCATCTTTGATCTTCTTCAGATGGGCATTAGAGAATTTATCCTAATCCATGGATTCTGCAATGAATTTCCTTCCTTTCTCTACAAATTCCTTCAATGATGCCTAACCAAACTTAAGAGAGGTCAAGTCTAGTGCAAAATTACTTATTAGTTCATTGAGTCTCTTCTTTAAGTACTTTTCCTTTTCCATTATGGCCGCAGATTCTTCTAAGCTGGAAAAATTAACTTTGAACTGAGAGATGACTATGCTCACATCATCAACTAAATGTACATTTGCCATCTTCTTATCCTCCGGTAGCAAACTATTCAAAATATTTATTGATTCTACTAGGAGAGGATTCCTCATTACTTGCTTCTCCTTGGCCTTCTCCATAGCTAGGATGATGAACTTAATCAAGTCTTCTTCCTTCTAGGAGTCCAAACTACTAGTGTTAGGTGTGAAACTTGACAACAATGCTGAGGAGGGAGTGATGGGAGTGCTATTCATCATCTCTTGCTTCACCTTGACCAAATCAGAAGAGGATTCATCTTTCTTTTTTACCTCTACTCCTTTCTTTTCTTCATCAGATATATCTTCTATTATTACTTCTTGCTAAGTTTGAGGAATATTACTACATAGGATTTCTGCTTCCTTAGTGCTAACAAATGCTTCTTCAAACTAGTCTAACTCCTTATCAGTATCCACCATGGCTATTTCCACATTGTCTATGATAATTGTGCTATCTTTTGGTGATTCAGTCATGGGCACAGACTGATCTGCTTCTGTTTGACTTTCTACTATGGGTGCTAAGTCCTGAGGACCTGTCATAGGTACATTAGTGGGCTCTACCACTTTATGTTCTTTGATGGGTGCATGAGTGATGGGTGTAGTAGGTGGTTTGATCTATTGTTCCAAGCACACCTTCTCAAAGGCCTTCTCTATTTCCTTTGTTATCAAATCACAATATTTGTTCATAATGTGAAGAGTTCTCATCTTTGTTCTAAGGTGTGGCTTTACCAAATTCAATATCAGTTCCACTTCTTCTTTAGAACATACTTGCATAGTATCTTCTAATACTTTTTCTCTTATTCTTTGATCTTCTTCATTTTCTTGTCTCTTCAAATTTTCCAAAATATCCCATACTTTATCTAGAATTTCTATTTTCAACTCAAGGATTGTCTACTTGAATTTGATCATATGTTTGACAATCATACTATGAATTTCTGATTTGTCAATCTCACTATAAGATTCATAGAATTTTTCTACTTGATCAATCCTTCCATCATCAATAATTATTGTATTTAGAACTTTAAGGCTAGGCTTGAATCCCCCCTGAGGTGGTGCTTGAGTGTTTTTCTTGCTCCTTAATGCTCGCAAGGATGGATGACTAGTGCTAGCTTCTTTCTTCCTTTTGAACAAAGGCTTATACTCTGGAGGAGTATCTTTGGGCGCAGAAGGAGTACTATCTTCTTTATCCTTCTGACTGTCATCTTTCTCAATTTTTATCTTTTTCACCTTGGGATCATCTTGTTCTTCTACTATGCTCTTCAATTCTAGGGCAATCTTCTCATCCCTTGCTTTATCAAGGTCTTCTTGTGATACACTATGAATTCTTAGGATCTCTAATGTGACTTTTACAACCTTTCTTTTTCTTGCAGCAGTGTTCATCTTAGCATCAACTTCTCTAGTCTTCTCTTCATAGGTTCCCCACCTAGGTTCATTGTCATCCTTAGGAGTTGATAGCAGTACCTATGCATAAGCTTCAAGAACTTGTTCTTCAACCTCATACCCAAGTGGATGAATCCATTTAGTTCTAGGTTCCACAGCTTCCATACATGTAGTATCAATCTCCACCATGAAGTATATTGTATCCTTATACTTCTCTACAATACTTTCAAGAATCCTATACCTCATCTGTATTCTTTCTCTAAAAGTCTTCAATTCCAAAGTAATGAAATCTCTAAGTGTGCTTTTTGTGGATGCCTTGTTTGATATCTGTGGCATGGTAGGAATGGACTTGTCTTAGATACAAGTCTGACACTTTTCCAACTATATGAAGGTACATATCGATGATTAGGGACCCAAACATAAATACCTTGGTCTTATCATGTTTGATAGCTTTGATATTGTCTATCAACTGTGCATGAAAGATCTCACACAAGTTGAACTCTCCATCTTCTTGCACAAGATGGATGGCTACTAGAATAATGCCCATAGACACACTATTCACCTTGCTGGTATGATGAAATTTGTAACCCAATATCATTGATATCAACTTGATGTTTAGTTTCTCTATAGGCTCAATGGTCATGATGTGCTTATCACTTTTGGATTTACACACTTGGTCCACCATTTTCCTAACATCCTTACCCACAAGAAGGATGGCACTTGTCTTAGAAAGGCCTATCATCTCATGAATTAGGTCTCCTATTATTCTTACTGGTACATCTCCAATCCAAAACAAGTCATCATGGATTCAGCTCAACAATATCTTAATCCATTGAGTTTCATAGAATTCATATGTTGTGGCATATTCAACAATGGGGTGATAATTCCATTTTGTGAATTCATTCATGAACATTTTGTCAGGTTTCAACATTGTGTCCATGTGTGCCCTTAACCTATCTAGTCCAATAGGTTCCTTCTTACAATAGATGTAAGCCCTTATGTCTTCTACATGCATGATGCCCATCGGCATGTGAGAAAATGCTCCCTCTAAATCATCTAGGGTTCTTTTGAATGGGTGCCTCTCGAAAACATACCTCTTCTTCTCAGCAACATCAAAAACAATAGGAGTGGCCATGAATTACTTGATATTCACTTTCCAAATGATCTCTGAGATGTTCTGACGGCTTTCAAAATGGCGCAATGAGCTAGGGTTTCTAAAACTGATCAAATGCACTGCAATTACTGATAGCTCAATCTCCAAATCTTCACAACAAATTCCAAGGTTCAATCTACTCTCCAATTTCTCTGAATATGAATGCAATGAGTGAACAAACAACTTTTTGTGTACTTAAAGTAATAAATTTTCCATTAATGCAACTTGCGTAAACTAGGTTGTCACTTCAAATTTTCAAACTCAAGTTCCTCTAACAATCAACATGTGCGCTCTTACACAAAGGTTCCTATAAACTCCAATAGCTTAAGTCCAAAGGCACCTACTCTGATGATGAGTATACCAGCCATGCAGGGGTCTAGAGATAAATTAGGTCCCCCTATGACCCTAAGGGCCATTTATGCAGATGTAGAGGGTGCATCCACTTGGGATGCATCCAATACATTCTCAACAACATTTTCCTTCTTTCCTTCTGACCAATCAAGCTCACATCCTCTAAGGCTTTTAAAAAATTGAGTTCTGCTTCAGGATCCAAAACTGGTTCTTTGGTCCTTTTAGGGCTTTCTTGACATTGCATCCTTGATCTACAAAACTTTGAGATATGTCTAGCCTTGTTACAGGTGTGACAAATCACTGGAGGTCTATTGTTCCTCAGTGCATTGACATGAGTCACCATTCTACATGTTCTTGCTAAGTGACCATTATTGTTACATATCTGACATGTAACATTCTGAGGACTTCTTGCATTAGTCTGATTCTGATTTCTTTGATTATGCTAAATCCTATTCTTCTTACTAGTCTTGCAATTTATTTCTATATGACCAAATCTATTACATTTATAATAGTAGCCATTGAAAGGTTTTACCTCTATACAGTTCCTTGCAATGTGTCCATGCTTGTTACATGCAAAATAGGTGCGTTCTATAGGCTTGCGTTCATTCTTAGGAGGATCACTATTATCTTTGGTTTGATCTTCAATCTTCCCAGTATTAGTAGAGTCCTTATGTGAATCCTTTCTTGCTCACATACTATCAATCTGATTCTGTGCTTCATTGTATCCAATACAGCTAGTGTCTCCTTTGATTCTTCTTGCATACAACTGTGATTCTGTCAATTCAGCACTGGTGTGCAATTTGTCACTATGATCCTTTGACTTCTTTAATTCAGATTCCAAGCTCTCTTTGATATTCTTTAGCTCCAAGATTTCTAGGTTAGCTTCCCTTAGTTCTTCATTTAGTTGAAGGTTCTCCTTGACTTGTTCATTGTAGACATCTTGATTGTTCATCAGTTTGTCATCTAATTCTTCAAGCTGACTTAACAAGGATGCATTTTCTTCACTTAACTTCTTGACTTTTTCTTCAAGTTCACTGTTACAGCATCCTTTCAAATATTTTCTTAGTCTTTTGATAACTAATTGATCATCACTGACTTTTTTCTTCAGTTCTTCAATTTCTGTTTCTAAATTGTCTAGGTCTTCAAGAGCTTCTTCAAAATTCTTCTTTAAATTTTTCATATCTGCTTTGTCCATGATCTCATCAAGTGGTTAAACTTTTGTGCTAAGGACCAGAGCTTTGATACCAATTTTTAGGAATGGGAACACTAAGAGGGGGGGGTGAATTAGTGTTCACTATATTTTAACTTTTCACTTTAATCTGAATACTAAATAATAAATGCTTAAGCACTGAATTAAACATTCACATAAACATGAAACATGAAATCAACACATGACACCAATATGGTTATGGGGAAACCCAAATAGGTAAAAACCCTAGTGGGACTTGATACCCACTAATAATCTGCACTAGTGTTTTGTGATCCTTGTTAGAAGATCCTTTACCCTATTAGTAGTAGGTTTACAATGCTTTTAGTACAGTCGACCTTGTTATGGGTCAGACCCTGTTAGGAGACTTTTACAATGATCCCTATTAGGGGAGTGGAATCACTATCCTAGAGCTCATTGCTCAAATGATGAAGCGTACAACCTTCTGAGATCAGATACACACTATATTTGCAGGTGAACTGATGTTGTGACACTGCTTGTCTGATCAGTTCCTTTGGTGTGCTGATGCTTTGACCTCTAGAAAATCTCTAATACATCTTATGCTCACTTTGCATACCTCTACTCTTCTTATCTCAACTCTATTACAACTTTCTTGACTTCCATACCTATTCTATGCTCTATGATCTATTCTTTGCTAGCACACACTGGCTATGTAGCTTCAACTGACTGTAACTTTCACATCTTTGCATATCTACTTATGTGCTCTTAGACTAAGCATAAGTATAGTCTAAAAACCTTAATTTCTAGGGCGCATACCTTAATTCATTTGTACACATGTGTGGTAATGCTCTGAGTCTCTAGTGCTCTATATGCTATCCAGTCTTCAACACTTAACTGAGTTCTGATCTTTAGATGTATGCTGACTCCAAATAGCTATATGACTTTGTTGCCATAATGACAACACTATAACTAGTCATATATCTCAGTATAGACAACTTGCCAATAGTTTTTTGCATTCTTAGGTTGGAAGATTCACCCTTCTCATGAGGAGGAAAGGGGTCTTTGAATGCTTGGTAATCTAAGTTCTTGTTATGACTGCTCACAACAACATCACCATTGTCAATAATATCATTGATCTTATGTCAAAGTTGAATACAGGTAGAAGTCTTATGACCCTTTTTCAAATGGTAGTCACAGTATGCAAATTCATTCCACCAAGTAGGACATGGTTGTGGATCATAAGGACACAAGTTTTCTAGAGGTGTGATTATCTAGTTCTTCAAGAGAGTCTTGTAGACCATGTCAAGAGGCTCCCCTAGGGAAGTGAACTCATGTTTAGGTCGAGGTGCCCAAGGTTTTCTTCTAGAAAATTTTGAAGGTTGTTGAGTATCTTCCATAGCATTCTCAATGGCTTTGGCTACCTGCATATAGGTGGTAAGATTGAAAACAACCTTTGGAAGTTTTGGGGTCATGTTGCCAACAACCCCATCATTCACAATATCCCAATTCTTGTTGACAATTTTAGTCTTATCTTTGCTTGAGGAGGATCCTTGCTTGTTATCCTTTTGGAGGGTCAGCTCTCCTTTCTTGACCATAAATGCCTCTATTCTCACAACCTACTTGATCATGTCATCAAAAGTCAAAGGACCTTGCAGCTGTACTTGGTATCCAAAATCAAGAAGGAGGTTGTCTAGAAAGATATCAAGCTTCTCAGATTCTGGTATTTTGTGAGAGTATTTGGTATAGATTTGTCTCCATCACTGGAGAAATGTTAGGAAAGGTTATCCAAATTGTTTTTTTAGATTACAAAGATCACAGATATTGACCAAATGTTGGATGTTATGCGAATAATGCTAGAGGAATAGATTGGCAATCTTGTCAAAAGATTTAATGCTGATAGGAAGTTGGGAGAGCCACTCCATAGAAGATCCACCTAGACTACATGGAAAGAGACTCATGAGATAAGTCTGATCATGTATGAACTCCATGGATAAAGTGTCAAATTCTCTCAAGTGATCCTAAGGATTAGAGTTACCCAACTATTTATCGTATTTGGAGAGTTCTAGACCTTTGGGAAAAGGCCGCATGCTAAGGCTCTTGTCAAATGGGAATGGATAGATGTTCTCTAGTGTGAACTAGTTTTATGGTGTGTCTTGGTTTTTATGAGCTGTTGGATCTAGACTTCCATGTCTTGGTCTATTTTTTGTATTTTAGCTGCCTCTGTTTCCTCTTCTTTGACTGCAAGAGTCTCAACTTTATAGTCTGGGGGTAACTTGGCCCCTTTTTTGGCTAACTGGAGAAAGTATTGTAAGATATAAAAATATATTTTAATCCAAATTCCCAAGAGAGAGATCCAAATTGATCAACCAAAAGGTTAATGGACAAAAGAATCAATCTATGGAGAATATGAGTGAAGGAGAAAACCTTATATTTGGTTATGAAAAGTATGTAATTGAAATCTAAAATGAATAGAAGACAAATACTAACCTCAAAATAGGGAAAATCTAGAAAAGACTAATTTCTGACATTTGTGTTTAGTTTTAGGAAATTTTGCAACTTGCACCAGACTGGAAATGCTGAGACAGAGAAAACCCATAAAAATTTTTATGTTTTGGAGCCAAGTCAACTTTGACCCAGATAGCGAGACATAATCTTACCCCCCACTGAATGTCGACTTTCATCCAAAACAGCTCCGATAGAAATTCTATTCGTGGCTCTTGGAAGTTCACCGAAAAGGGTATCCAAATATGAACTTCAATTCACAGTCTTGTACTTGTACCTGCACTTGCAAGAAAAATGGTTTTTGTTGTTTGAATGGGGGGTTTCCTTGGTCAAACCCTAATTTTGAATCAACCTTGAAATATAATTGAAATTGCAATGTAAATAAACAAAGTAAATGGAACTATTCACCTTACGTATGTTGAAACCCTTGTGGAGGATTCGAATCCTTGAATCCACAAGTATGGATGTAGAAATATATGTCGGATGTATCAAATCAATGACATTATATCTTCAACACCAATATTGAATGGATCTTGGACTAGGAGGAAGCTTGAATGAATGTGAATGGAGAAATCTTCAACAAGAGGGCTCCAAAGAGATTGAGTTCTTCAATGGATAACAATGGATCTCCTTGATGAATGCTTGAATGCTTGGATGCTTGAATGCTTGAGGATGAATGAATTCTTCAATGCTTTCCTTCTCCTTCTTGTTTTCTTGATCACTTGATTTCAATTATGCTTGATTTCAATTGAGAGCTAGATGTCTAGACCATGAAAAATTATTGGTGAAAATGAGAGGAGGAAGGCTTCCTTTTATAGTGATCTAGTGTACAAACTTCTAGAGAGGCTGAAATTGGAGAATTAAATCCCAATTAACCTTAACCCCTATAAATGGACCTAAATTAAATATCATTTAAGATTTTACCATTCTAAAATCTAAAATAGCCGACTCGGAAGTAGGAAATTAAACTTTTTGAAGCTCGACATCGTGAAACTCCCAAAATCTAAAATTTGGACCTAGGGTTAAAGTCAAGGTTGACTATACCCTAGGTCAAATTTAAGGTTGACTTTGACCTAGGTCAAGATCGAGGTCAACCTTGACCCATCAGGTCATCATTGACCCATAAATTCAAAGTTTTACAGTTTCTCATAAAAAGTTGTCAGAAAGGGGCTAGAAACAGGGGGAGAGAAGCAGAACAAGGGGGAAATAACCAGATCCATTCAAATACCCATTCAAGGTTCTTGACATGACCCCATACCACTTACTTAGAGGGCTAAACATTCTCAACATGTAAGTGCTTCCATTTTTAGACGATACATTAAGCCCCCACTTTAGAAAGAGTATGGACTCAATGCAAACTCTTGGTAAAGGAGATCAAACTGAAAAGATAATCCTATTGAAATCAAAGGGACAAAAAAAATCTTCAAGCCCCCAGGGAGTCAAATAGTCATCAACTCCAAGATCAAAATAAGAGAGACACCTCTAGAAAAGAGAGAGAAGAGGGTGTGATTATCTCACCCAATGAGAACTTATGTCCCATTGTGAACCACACAAAGAAATAGCACTATTGGAAAGATGGAATTGAACCGCCTAGCGAATGTGGCTACTCACTAGTCAACCCATCAAGGATTCACTCTTAGGAATATCCCATTACACAAGAGAAAAACCAAAAACAAAAGAGATCCAGTTTTAAGGATGTTAATTCGAGGTGAAATTTGAATTATGGGTCCTCACATTGCTCTAGGAGCCTCACCTTGAAACCTCTATATAAAGACTCTCATTTGCATTCATTTTCACCAAGCAATTTCATGATCAAGTGCTCTCAAGGAGACAATTTCATGAATAAGAAGATTTCAAGCAAGCAAGGAATGGTGAAGATGCAAGATTGCAAGAGGATGATATAGAAGATCAAGCCATTGTTGACATCAAACATCTTTGTGAACACATATTTGGAGCAAGAGAGATCATTTCTTCCTTGATCCACCATTATCAATTTTCAAGCATTCAAAGATACAATCATGGAGTAGCAATTATGGATTCTGAGTTTGGTAGCAGTACTTTAGCCTTGGGGGCTTGGTATGCTTTTCTATCTCATTCAAATCTATGCATTGTTGTTTCATACATATTCATGCTAGGGTTTTGATCTAGAGGATTAGATCTTGGCATTACACTTTCAATACATACACACACACATTCTATTTCAATCAGCTATTCATGGAGGTGGAGATCACCAAAGCGGGGGTTTGACTAAGGCAAAACCCTATATAGCCACCCCAAAAACTCCCTTTTTCAAATATCTATAGTTGTTGTTTCAAGAATTAGAGGACAGATCTGAGTACCCTTTTCACCAAACTTCTGAGATCTATGAACAATGTTAGAATCGACCTTCAGAATAAAAATGTAGCCTTTGACCTTTTATGAGGATCAAAGACTACCTGCTGTCGGAAAGAAGAAATTTTTCTAGGTTTTCTCTATCTTGGCTTCTTGATCCCAGATCTAGTTGTAGAATCTTCTGAAACTCTGCTCAGGCTTCAGAAAATAGGTATTTCTAAATCAATTTCATGATGAGGTATGTATCTTGACCTAATTAATTTTCAAATATTTCTAGATTTACTTATGCTATTTCAATTCAAGACAACAATATTACAAATGAATAGTGTTGAATGTTTGGTGCATTGTTAAGGCTCCATTTTTCCCCTATTCATTTTGGTGAACCTGTTTATGACAACTCTTTCTTTTATGCTGTTAGATTTAAATCTTGTATGCTTATAAGATTAGATTTCTTGCATTTATTTCTTGCATTTATATCTGAAAATACAAAAAGATTGCAAAATTCCTTTAAAAATACAAAAATATTTACATTTTCATGCTTTTAGTTCTTTCTTTGTATTCAACATGTATGATTCTTATTTTGAGTACTTTGATGAGGCTTTTATTGTACAAAAGGATATATTCCCTAATGACGTATATGGTAGTGAGGATGAAAATGGTTCGAATATGATCTCCATGGATCCTATTCCTATTTCACTCTCCTCCACAACCTCTCAAATTGACCTTTACCATAGGGTATGTGCATGGTTACCTTCATGTCCCACTATTTGTAACATTGATAAACCTAAAATGATATATCCTATGCCTTTGATGATGGTAAAAGGATGTCCTCATAGAACAATTAAGGGTAAACCTAGAGATCCTTTGGATTTCTTTGATAACATCGATTTCGTTTCACATGCTTATCACACATGGAATAACCCTCAACCTATTGTTCTGGTTTCTTTACCTCCTTCTCAACCTATGCTTCCTCAAGCACCTAGGTATCCATCTACCTTTAAGGAGTATAACTTAGTTGACCAATTACATGCTACTCCTACTAAGATATCTTTATGGGAATTACTTCAAACCTCCCTGACATATTATGAGGCATTGCAAAAAGCTTTATCTACTCTTCCTACTTCACCTCCTAATCAGGAGAACATTCATTCTATTTTGGCTTGTATGCATACTATGCCTTCTGCACCTCCTATTATGTTTTCTGATAATGATTTACCTTCCTTAGAGGTGGAGAATCAATATGACACTCTTATTGTGGTTGTCTCTATTAATCAAAGTATCATTTGAAGAACCTTAATTGATAATGGATCTGGACTTAATTTTTATAGCATGGATATGCTCAAGGAAATTAAGGTTGATCTTACCACTATTCAACCTAATAATGTTCCTATATGTGGATTTGACAATATTGCGAAAAGAACTTTGGGCATTATTACCTTACCTATTAAAGTTGGTCTAGTTATTCTAAACACTCCTATTAATGTTATGCTTGGACCTCTCAATTATAACCTTCTTTTAGGAAGACCTTGGTTACATACTATGCATGCAGTTCCTTCTACTCTTCATCGCAAGGTTAGGTTCATCTATAACAACTTAATGTATACATTACATGCGGATGATGCCCTGAATCCTTGCTTAAATGTAGGATATGCCAAAATCTCCGAACCTCTTCAACCTAGTAAAGAGATTGAAAAACAACGAGTGATACAATAATTTGAGATTAAACAACCTGAGATTCAACAAAAAGAAACTCTATCTTCTTCTTCTTTGACTGAAGATGATTGGGGGACATTGGATTTTAATCCTACTTTTATTGGAGAATACAAGGTCTCTGATTTGGAATTCATGAAGCAACAAAATGAATTTGAGAAAAAAGTCTTTATTTCTTTGCCACTTTCTGAAGAATTAAAAAGTAATTTTGTTGCCGCTTTGCTTAATGAAATGATTGAAACTATAAAGCCTGATTGTTATGACATTGTGACATATGCCAGTCCTTGGACTCCTTCTGACACGACTGATTGATATGGTCCTGGTTATCATTTGCTTAAGAAATCAGGATTTAATGGGAAAGGATGTGGTAAATATGAACAAGGTATACAAGTACCTTTGGATAATGAAGTTTATGATCATACATATGGATTAGGATTCAATCCTTATAGACAACCATCCACTTTTCCTCTTAATGTTAATCATATATGCAGTGGACAATTGAAGTTGGTTAACCCATTTCTTATTGATCTTAATCAACAATCCTCTTTGGATATTTTTCCTAAAGATGAAGCCTTAATGGAATTTTTAGGGGTTTATGAGGATTTACTTAAGTTTCATCACAAACGAGGAAAGCCTTATTATTTAAAAACCAATGCTTATTTTGGAGAACATGAAGAACAAGATACTCTTCCTTTACCAATGGATTCTCTGATAAGAAGTGATTTGTTAATCACTGAAAATATTGATATTCAAGTAGATGAAAATAACTCTGAAAGAATGATAAAAATCAGAAAATGTTTGAATCGGGATAAGTATGATCAGATGGTTTCCCTTTTTCTTGAATTTAAGGATATTTTTTCTTGGACATATTCAGATATGCCAGGTATAGATTCTAGGATTGTTACTCATAACATTGTTTTAAAGCCAAATATGAAACCTGTGAAACAGAAAATTTGAAAGATGAATTCGTGAATTGCTTTATTAGTCAAAGGTGAAATTGAGAAATTATTGGATTCTAGATTTATCCATTTTATTGATTACTCAGATTGGATTTCAAATATTGTGCCTGTGTCAAAAGGTGAAAATAAGATAAGGATGTGTACTGATTTTAGAGATTTAAATAAGGCATCCTTGAAAGATGATTTCCCATTACCTAACATCGATATGATTGTGGATTCAACAATGGGTCATGCCTTGTTATATTTTATGGATGGTTTTTTAGGATATAATCAAATATTTATCCCTCCTAAAGATCAATTTAAGACTGCATTTATCACACCTTGGGGAACCTTTTGTTGGGTCATGATGCCTTTCAGATTAAAAAATGCGGGAGCAACTTATCAGCGGGCTATGACCCTGATTTTTCATGATTACATTCATAAGATTCTTGAAGATTATGTGGATGATATCTTGGAAAAATCTATACAAAGAGAAGATCACGTTATGATTTTATGATAGATATTTGAAAGAATTAGAAGTTATAATATGAGATTGAATCCTAAGAAATGTGTCTTTGGAGTTGACTCCGGTAAATTATTACAATTTATAATCTCTAAGAGAGGCATCGAAGTAGACATTGAAAAGATCAAAGCTATTGTTAATATGCCTCCTCCTAAGAATATTTCTTAGTTACGAAGTTTACAAGGAAAAATACAAGCTATTCGTTGCTTTATTTCTAATTTAGCGGACTAAACTATCCCTTTTACTTCCTTACTTAGAAAGGATACCACTTTCTCTTGGAATGACGAGTTTAAGAAAACTTTTGAGAAATTTAAGGAGTATCTTGCAAATCCTCCTATCTTGCAACCTACTAATTTTGATAAATCATTTCATTTATACACTTCAGTGACTCCACGGGCTGTGAGTGCGTTGCTAGCTCAAATTGATGATAATGGTAAAGAACAACCTGTTTATTACATTAGTCAAACTTTACTGGATTATGAAACAAGATATATAGATTTAGAAAGACAATGTCTAGCTATAGTTTATGCATGTCAGAAACTCAGGCATTATCTCATAAATGCTGAGATTAATGTGATTGTCAAATTTGATTTGTTGAAACATCTTTTTTCACAAACTGATCTCTCTGGCTGGTTGGCAAAAAGGGTGATGTTGCTTACTGAATTTGATCTTAATTTTATTTCTCAAAAGTCTATTAAGGGACAAGTGTTGATAGATTATCTAGTTGAAGCTCCTTGTCCTCATTCCGATAAATGTTCTACTTCAATAGAATTTCCTAATGATAATATCCTAGCTATTCAACAGGATGATATTTGGGAATTATATTTTGATGGGTCTAAGTGTAAGACAGGTTCTAGTGTGGGTATCATCTTGATTCCGCCTATGAGAAAACCCATCCCTTTATCATATAAATTAACCTTTCCTTGTACTAATAATATTATAGAGTATGAAGCTCTTATAGCTAGACTATGAGTAGCTTCATCCCTCAATATCAAACATTTACAAATATATGGAGATTCACAACTGATTGTTGAATAGATTAAAGGAGGATATCAGACTAAAAATGCTAAAATGACACAATATAGAGATTTAGCTCTTGATGTGCTTTCACAATTCTCCTCTTATATGATTTAGACTTTACCTAGGAAGGATAATGAACATGTAGATGCTATGGCAAGTGCAGCTTCCTTGGTTTGTCTTGAGAACAATGCTGAAAAATTTCAATTTACTATACAAACTCTTAAATGTCCTGCATTTTCTGACAAGATTACCTCTGACTATTTCAATTTGCGTTTGGATGAATGGTATTCACATATTTTTCATTTTTTGAAGGATGGTACTTTTCCTAAATCATCAACAAGGAATATACGTAATTGTATTAGGAAACTTGCAGCACATTACATCATTTTAAGAGATACACTTTACAAATGCTCTTATGAAGGATTATTATTAAGATGTCGCAATAGAACTGAAATTCTTGTAGCTTTAGCAAAGGCTCATTCTAGTTCTTATGGGGGACATTTTGGTGGAAAATCCCTGGTTAATAAATTGCTTCAAATGGGATATTATTGGAAAACAATGGAACGAGATTCTTTTATGTTTGTTAAGAAATGTCCTCAATGTCAACAACATAGTAATTTGATTCATGCTCCTGCTCATGAGCTTCATAATCAAGTTTCTCCATGGCCTTTTATTATTTGGGGTTTTGATCTTATTGGAAAATTCTCACCAGCTTCTTCTCAAGGACATACTTACATTCTCACCGCTACAGATTATTTCATGAAGTGGGTTGAAGTTGTGCCTCTTCATTCAACAATGGCAGATGTTATGTGATTTCATCCTTAATAATATCATAAAAAGATTTGGTATTCCTTCAACGATAATTTTAGATAATGGAACCTCTTTTAAAAACAAAGAAGTCACAAAATTCTTGGAGAAATATAGGATTCAACATAGATTTTCATCTCCTTACTATCCTCAATCTAATGGACAAGTTGAAGCATCAAATAAAATTATTGCATAAATCTTGAGAAAAATAGTTAATAAGCATGCGAAAGATTGGCATAGTCAATTGACTTATGCTTTATGGGCCTATAGGACTAGTGTTCATACCGCCATAGGTACTTCTCCTTACAACCTTGTTTATGGTACTAATGCTATTATGCCTTTGGAACTAGAAATACCTTCTTTATGTGTTTCATTTCATGGGATAATTAATAAAGATATTTTTTTTGAACAACGCTTACAAGAATTAGAAATGTTGGATGAAAAATGAATACATGCATTAGAACATATAAAATCTTATCATAAATCTCTCCAGAAACAATAAAATCATAAGGCAATTGAAAGAACATTTGTGGTTGGTGATTTAGTCCTTTATGAGAACCAATGAAATGTGAATTCTTTACTAGCCGAAAAAGGAAAATTTAGCCCTAATTGGCTTGGACCTTTTGTTGTTATTGAAGACTTTGGTTTGGGTGCTTACAAACTTGCTCATATGGATGGTGTTTCTTTTAAGGAACCTGTTAATATTATGCATTTTAAACATTATTACCCTTAATTTAATTTGTTCCATGTGCATTTATGTATTCCTTATCAAGATTCATTTTATAGGTTATGTAGTTTTAGCAAAATTACATATTGAATATGTTTATGCACTTTCTTTCTATTAAGTTTTATATTGATGAAAGCATAGTAATCAAACATAGAACTAATTAGTAGAGAAAATTTTTCATTCATCAAAAAAAAAAAAAGAGTTTTCAAAGTTTTGATACATATGTGGCCAATGGCCCTGTCCATCACTACGTCGCTCTAATGGCCGATGACTCCCGGATCTCTCTACTCTGTGTTGGGAAGATGAAGATTTGTGTGTCTGTGTATGGCTCCTGGATATTCTCATACCATGTGAACATCCTTGGAGAGTCTATACCTCTTCCATTAGCTTCTCCTCTCTTTCTCTACACTTTCTCAGCTCTTGCTGGATGCATACAAAGACGTCAGCATGCCTGTCGGGATCTCTATGACTGATGGAAGACTCTTGCTCATCGGCTGGTAGTCGGTAGGATATAATTGTATCCTTGAGAATCTCAGATACAAATCTCCTCCACTCTACTACACTAGTTGTAGAAAGAAAACTTTTATCAGTCTAGTGTTCTATTTATCTCAAATCAAATCACATATTCAATCAAATTTCATACCTGGGTCTCCCTCCTGGTAGTCACTAAAGTGTCTAGATGGTGGGGGCATGGAGTGACTACTCTCTCCATGCTCATTATATCTAGGTCTCGATGGTGGTGTCTCTGTGTGGGGCCATGGGGGCCTTCATGATCTTAGTGGTGATGCGTGAGTAATAGGTATATTTGCACCAGTATCACCAGCTGGGGGCATGTCCTCTACTCTCTCCTCTGCTCTATCTTCTCTCTCCTCCTCCATGGTATCTCCCTCAAAGATGTGCTCCTCCTCATCTATGATATCCTCATCCTCCCCTATGGATCCACTATCCCAATGTATCCCCTCTGTAAAGCTTGGGTCACCTGTGGGATAATCCTCAGGAAAGATAGGATGGATCCCCTCCAAACTCTACTACCTGATATAATCCTAGCTCATGCTTGAATAGGTCACATCTGATGGTACATCTATGTCCTCTGCCTCCTCTGCATCACTATCCTCTATGTCTACCATCAATGGTCAATGTATGGCACCAGGTCTTTGATAGTATCTCATCAGATGTACATAGCGAGGTACTACCTTAGGGACTCCTTGTAACAAGCCAAACTGCCTCATCACTCAATCATAATAGTAGGGCATCACTATATGACTCTGATGACCCTCTAGTAGCTTACACTGTTGTGAATGTCTCATCTAGAATTATGTATCAGGCCACTCTATCATCCAACAGTAGGGTCTCCATATCACATTAGTGCTCATAATATGGTCTAGATGTACTCTCCAGTAGAGCATATCTCCAAATTGCCAAATATCTCTCAAGGGATACATGAAGGCTCTCACTGTGCTTGCATCTACCATCACTGGAACTCCCTATGGATGTGTACATGTGAAATTCTCAAGCATCCAAATCTACAGGAGTGTGTATATCGACAGACTCTCCTACTGATACCTCACTAGCTGACCTAGCTCATGGTATAGCTAAGTTAGCATGCTACGATCCCATGAGAACATGGTCGTATCTCTCTCCATCCTCTGTATGAGATGTGTAAGAGGTGAAAAAAATATAGTACCCTTTGATTTGGGTAACACAACCAAGGATACTATGCAAAGCATCACCTTCCATACTAAAGGTGTAGGGCCTGACAGTATGGATGATAATAGGACATGATCTGACCGGGTCCACATCTGTGGAACCTATCCTATACAATACTCTTTTTCTACATGGATCTCCCCACAACCATGTTGTGGTCTAGGTCTGATAGTCTCACCTCAGACTGGAAGCCGCATGATTCTGTAGACATCCTCTAAGGTCATTGTGATCTCACCAAAGGGAAGATGGAAGGAGAATATATCCTCATCCCACCTCCCTATTAGAGCTGATAGCATGGCTTAGTGTAGTCTGATATGTGGAAGGACTGATACCCAGTATAATCCCACATCCTATAGTAAGTGTATCTCCTCATCCTCAAGCTTGGAGAGTCTCTCTTTGACCATGACTAGAAACTCTCCAAAGGGATGCTCTCGGAAACAGACCAAGTCTTGCAAGCACAAACAAACATCATATTAGTCATCTACATCATCAAATCTACATATCTAAATGAACTAGGTTAAATTCAACCTTAGTTAGGTCAAGGATGACCATACTAGGTCAATATCAACTTTTTTGGGTCAGGGTCAAACTTTTTGGGTCAAGGTTGACCTCATCCCAAAAACTGGCAAAAACCCTTTGGTCAATGTCGACCTAGATGGGTCAATGTCAACCTAAATGGGTCAGGGCCGACCTAAAAGGGGTAAAGTTGACCTTGCCTATGAAAATATGAATTTGGAACGTACAAAGGTAGATAACAGAAAACTCACCTCGGGTAGTGACCGTCCGGTAGCTAGGCTATGTCTCAGAATCTCTAGGTGCGTTGCTCAAAGTTCCTCTCTTCTCGACATCTTGCTTCCTCATTTCGAATCTGAAAATGGTAAGAATGAGTTTAAGTATTTCTCTCTTTTTATTATTTATAAGTTCAAATTAGGGTTTTATTAGGGTTTCTTTTAGGGTAAACTTGGATTTCCCTTCTTATGCATTTAGACAAACATCCATTCTTTTCATCATAACTTGAGTTTGGTAACTCCATTTTTAGTGTCGTTAGCGGCATTGGAATTTTGATTCAGATACCTAGCTCCTTGAACTAGTTTCAGAAGGTTGGGGGTCCATCTAATTGGTTTAGGGAAGGACTTTTCAACACTTTTCATCTCCATTATATAGAGTTTTTCTTATCACCATGTTTCACCCTTCCGAAGTAGAAAGCCGAAACAAGGGGGGGCATAAGGGGATCTATACACTTCTCAAATTATTGTATAGTAAGCTTTAGGTGATTTATTGATTTTCATTAACCTTGTGTGTTGCAAGTTCTAATAGTTTTCTATAGGATCTTTACATCGAGGACTTGACTATATCCTTTTTATTTACTATGATGTTTTCTTACTTTAGCTTGCATATTGACGTAGTGACATATCTAAGCTAAAGTGGGGGATAAATGTATCATCTTAAAATGGAAGCACTTACATCTTGATAGGTTTAGCACCCTCTTTTAGTACAATTATCATGATATACTTGCATTTAGGATGCATTCTACACTTATCTTCTTCATTCTAGGTGAAATTAGGGTTAGGATCCCAAGGATTCTCCTTAATTTTCTTCTTCCATGGCTCTAATTTATAGGTAGGACTTAAAAAAAGGTCCTCCTAGCCTTCATTATAGTCATCATAGGATTTTATGCCTGTCCCTAGCATTATGTCCCATTCTAGTATCATTTTTAGGTCTTCCGGCATCCCCGGGACTTCCTGTCCCGATTCTAGCTAGATTTGGGCCCACAGGGTCAAAGTCTAGGTTGATCTTGACTAGGTCAGGATTGAGCTTGACCCTAACTAGGTCAAGATTAAGCTTGTACCCAACTAGTTCAGAATCAAGCTCATTTTTTACCTCCTTTGGAATCTTTGCCCCTTTCTCAAAATTGGTCCCGACGGGCCCCGAAATCAAGACTAGGCCCTTGGATCCGAGTGTGAAAAGGATTTAATTCAAAATTTAGTTAATTATTTTCCCTCCTTAGTTGGTTATTGTGATTGGACCTTAATTCGAGGTGAAATTTGAATTATGGGTCCTCACATTGCTCTAGGAGCCTCACCTTGAAACCTCTATATAAAGATTCTCATTTGCATTCATTTTCACCAAGCAATTTCATGATCAAGTGTTCTCAAGGAGACAATTTCACGAATAAGAAGATTTCAAGAAAGTAAGGAATGGTGAAGATGGAATATTGCAAGAGGATGATATAGAAGATCAAGCAATTGTTGACATCAAGCATCTTTGTGAACACATATTTGGAGCAAGAGAGATCCTTTCTTCCTTGATCCACCATTATCAATCTTCAAGCATTCAAAGATACAATCATGGAGTATCAATTATAGATTGTGAGTTTGGTAGAAGTACTTTAGCCTTGGGGGCTTGGTATGCTTTTCTATCTCACTCAAATCTATGCATTTTTGTTTCATACATATTCATGCTAGGGTTTTGATCTAGAGGATTAGATCTTGGCATTACACTTTCAATACATATACACACACATTCTATTTCAATTGGCTATTCATGGAGGTGGAGATCACCAAAGTGGGGGTTTGACTAAGGCAAAACCCTATATAGCCATCCCAAAAACTCCCTTTTTCAGATATCTACAGTCATTTTTTCAGGAATTAGAGGATAGATTTGAGTACCCTTTTCACATAACTTATGAGATCTACGAAAAAAGTTAGAATCGACCTTCAAAATAAAAATGTAGCATTTGACCTTTTATGAGGGTCAAAGACTACCTGCTGCTGGAAAGACAATTTTTTTCTGGGTTTTCTCTGTCTCGGCTTCCTGATCCCAGATTTGGTTGCAAAATCTTTCAAAACTCCACTCAGGCTTTAGAAAATAGGTATTTCTAAATCAATTTCATTATGAGGTATGTATCTTGACGTAATTAATTTTCAAATATTTCTAGATTTACTTATGCTATTTCAATTCAAGACAATAATATTACAAATCAATAGTATTGAATGTTAGGTGCATTTTCAATGCTCCATTTTTCCCCTATTTAATGTTGCATGGACATGTTATTGTAATACCCCAAAAATGGGCTATAAGTTCATTAATCTACTACATCGACAATTCGAATGAAATCAACATCAAAGTCCTAATCTAAGGCACATCTAAACATCATCGAATCATAATTGATTATCTTAAATTCTGCATCGGGGAATATTCTTAGTAATATTCCTAATCATCTTAATTATCTTTAATTTAATGATTATTTGGCGATAAATCACATTTATCCTAAGTTTGATTAATTGAATATTTTCATATTTAATTAATTAGATTTAATATTTGCCACTTAATTGTGTAATTAAATTTAATTCTATCTATTATTAATTGTATTATTTAATTTTGACAATAAATCAAAATTCTTATCTTTAATTGATTAAATTCTTATTTAATTAATTAAAGCATATTGTCATTATTTAATAATATAATTTTTAATAAAAGTTTGGTAAAATAGTTAATTAACCCATAAATTAATTATTTTATTTCAAAAAGCAGTTAAGTTGGAAATAAATCACTTTATTATTAAATTAATTCATAAATAAAACATGCACAATCATAAAAGCAAACAACTATCAATTATCAATTAAAGCTAAACTCTATTTTGAGTTAAAGCTTAGCTTTTGCATGTTTTTGTGACTTAATTATCTGTTATTATCAGATAACTCAAAAATCAAGCTGAGTTAATTTGAGTGATTTATGGCTTTTATCCATGCACCTCCAAAGCCCTGGATTTCTATAAATTAAAGGCTTCAGCTCTTCACAAATCATCTCATATTTTGCACAATCACGCTGGAGAATTGGAATGGAAGGATCAAAGCTCTTGCGAATCGACATCTTTGTGAGATCAATCTTATTTTTGCATTCATATTTCATATCATTGTTAGATTAGCATAGCATATCAATTTCATATTAGCATAATTTCATATCAGTTTTTCATTCATTCTTATTGCATAGAAAATATCAAAAAAATAGATTAATTGCATTTATTCCATATCTAGAATTGCATTCAAATCCTTCGTTTAGGTGTCATCTAGGTCACTGATCTCGATTACAATCTGAGAACATTAATCTCGCACCTATTAGAAGGCAGTAAATCGCTTGATTAGATAGCTTTCAATTTTGCACAATTTTGATTATTGCTAACCTCTAATGTTTTACTGAGTGTTGTGTCTACAGATCAGGTACAATTTTCACACACACATTTCTGGCACCCACCGTGGGGCCTTGAGCCTCATTCTCTTCATTTTTATCTAATTTTATATATTTTCGGCGTCACTTTTTCATCATTTTTGCGCAAACAGGAAAAATGCCGCTTACGAGAAATCTGATCACGCCTACAAGCAATCTGTTCACGCCTATGAGCAATTTGTTCACGCCTACGAGCAATTTGTTCACGCTTACAAGTATTCTGCTCACGCATGTGACAGTTTCAGTCACGCATCTGACAGTTCCAGTCACACATCTGCCAGTTTCAGTCACGCATCTGTCAGTTTCAATCACGCATCTGCCAGTTTCAGTCACGCATCTGTCAGTTTCAATCACGCATCTGGCATTTTCAGTCACGCATCTGCCAGTTTCGGTCACGCGTATCAGTATTTAAATCACACCTCTGAGTATTTAAATCACGCCTGGGAACATTTTAGTCACGCGTATCAGTATTTAAATCACGCCTGTGAGTATTTAAATCATGCCTGGGCACATTTCAGTCACGCTTATCAGTATTTAAATCACGCCTAATCCGTGCCACTCTGGAAAACTGGCACCCATTTTTTGTGAAATTTTCACATATGGTATTGAAAGTTTAAGTGTGATATATCATTGGAAAGCTCTTTCCAAGCCAAATCCAAGCATGTTGGTTTCATTTTCAAATTTTACCATTTGATCATAGAATTTTCATATTTGTGCTTTTAGATTATTGATTTCTAATGCTTACAGTTTGCTGTTGATTTGTCTTGGTTTTATACTTTCGGACGTGTGCTAAATTCTGGATTGCAGAGCGTTGGATCTAAGGTATTCTTCTCAAGCTAATAATATTTCAATTTGGATCCTAAAACAAATCTCTTATGTGTCTGGCTTGTGTGCATCTTTTCATGCTTTGATCTATTTCTACACACTTGCATAATTGATAGTAGGTTGTGACCCCTTAAGGATTCATTAAGTAGTCTTAGATACTTGTGATTGATCTTGATTGCTATCTTGGGTTATTGGACTCGCTAATCCGCCAGCCCCTCATTTCCGCTCCGTGGTTGCAATCTCAGCGCTATAAAGGGGAGGGGTCAACAGGACAGAAGCGTTAAATGTTCCACTTGGCAACCCTTTTGTGCTTTTAGGAACTCACTTGTTTTCTAAGTTGGGGACTCATTTTTAGCTTGTGTGAGGTGTTAAGTGTTCCACCTTGTGGACTCATCTCATATTTTCTTTAAGCGTTAAGTGTTCCTCTTTCTACTTTTTGAATGCTTTTGGTAGATTTACTTTCGGAACATATATCTGTGCTCACATAGTAATTAGGCCCTATGAACACTATTCATGATTCTTGAGAGATTGGATTCCTAGCGAAATCTTTCTTGACGACAGAATCCTTGTAGGTAGGGAGGATACTTAGTGCATTTCACATTCAACTTGGTTAGTGCATCTTCTCTTATTGATCAACACATTCTCTCTCCGGAGAGGTTGATAGATCACGTAGGGTTGATATCATGAGCTTTGGTGAATCAAAATTGGTTAGTGTGTCTTCTCTTATTGATTGATACATTCTCTCCCCGGAGAGGTTGATAGATCACGTGGAGTTGATATCACAGACCTTGGTGGAACAAAACTTTGTCTTAGCGTGTCGGATTAATCTGCTTGCTTTGTTTGGGTTAAAAGTGAAGAGGTGTCAAAACCTTGAATCTGGAGCCAAGTCCCCTTGTGGTATACTATTGTGAGTCATCTTTAGAGAGGGTTAACCGTAGCAGACAATCCCTTCACAGGGAAAACTGCGTTGACGGAACCTCAAGCGGTAATAGCCATTTTTGCCATGGTAGTGACAGCCGCTATATAAATGTCCTTGTGGAAGAAATCTCCACGGGTATGGTTCATTGTTGGGTTGTCAGATCTCCCTAGCAGGTCTTGAAGATTAAGTTCTCGGACTGTGTCAAAACCCTGGTGCACCAGGATTGGAGTTCACCCCTTTGAATCATAAAAGTTGCAGAGTCAAACCATTACTAAAAACCCTAGAGAGGCCAATTTTTCACTTTCAGGTATATGTGCGTTATTGCAAAACTTTTTCAGAACATACACAATTAGTACTCTCAGGGATTAGCACAATTTGGTCACTTGATTGTTCATGCGCAAGGTTGCTTTTGCCCTTGTTCATTGTTTTCAGACATGCTTGGAATCACTTGCTTGCTATTCTACGTGCTTATTTATCTACTTGGCTATTAAAAATGATCAAATCTGGTATAACCTTCAAAATCTGGACAGTACAATTTGCAAACAATCCAAAACTGAAAACCTTAAATTTTGCATAAATTGACGTAAAGTTCTTTCTGGAGTCAAAAGTCATTTCAAGAAGTCAAAAGTCATATGACTTTTTGTCAAATGTCATTTCAGTAAAGCCCATATGTCGTATGATTAAGAACCCAGTGTCGTACGAGTTTTCAAACCAGCAAAATTCAAGAAGCCAAAAATTGTTAGCAACTATCGTACGAGTTTTGTCAACTGTCGTTTCATATCTACCCAACTGTCGTACGAGTTTCGCAACTGTCGTTTCATTTATACCCAACTGTCGTACGAGTCTGCAAAGTGTCGTTTGGAAAAATTTGAGAAAGTTGTCAGAAATTGTCAAATTGCAAGATATCCAATGTTTCCAGCCTAGTTCCAGAATTTGTCAAAAATATCATTGTGTCAGGAACAGAGCAGTAGCTATTGAGCATTCTACCATTTTCCGAGTTTGATCTTTTGAATCTGATCTAGTCTTCTGTTTGATCAATTTGAATCCTTTTTATCTCATGTCAAAACCTTGTCATAACTATCAATCTTCAATCAATCTTCAAAAACAAACTAAGTGTTGAGAACTCGTGTTCGCTATCTTTTGGGTGATCTATCCCATACATCCAGGGCACAGTTTCCTTCACCCACATCTCATCAGATCTTCAAAACTATCATAATCTTGACAAGGTTGCGTCATCCGATTTTCTCGAATCAATTTGTTCTTTAGTTGTCTTCATCCTTTTCTTCTGTTTCATTCAAAGTTAATGGTGGAGACCAGAGCTTCTTCACACAAGAAATTAGAAGAAACATCTCAGAACTTACTTTTGACCAATACCCCAGGTCCAACTCTTGAACAACTCATCAAGTCAGGTATCTACGAAGATGACGGTCTCGGTAACTTTTGATTAAAAACTGGTTACATACCTCCTCTATCAACTCACAGAGGTAATCAAAAAACTCCTCCTCAATCTATTCCAGGGAGCCCAAAAACTCCTACCATGTCTCAAGCAGGGACAAACCATGGTTCTCTAGGAGGAGGATCCCAGGGACACCATTCTCAACATAATGTTGACCAAGACCCTACACCCTCTGAAATCCATCGGTGTCAGAATGACGATGAATTCAAAAGAATGATGAGGCATTTTTTGAAAATGGATAGAGAGGCATACTTTTTGCAATTATCCCAAGAAGGAGCTAAACTTCCTCCTCACTTCAATGTCGAAGATATCATCACGCATGAGGAAGAAACTCTGATGACGGCCATAATGAACCAGTTGCACGCTATGCAGGTCAAAATGAATAAAATTGAGAAAGAGAAGGAACCCAAGGAATTCTCCATGGAGGCCCTTTGTCCTTTCCCTTTTGACAAAGACTTGTATATGCCTCCATTCCCAAAAAGAGTGGAGATACCAAAGTATGACAAATACGACGGACACTCTGATCCTCAAGATCATGTCAGAGAGTTCTGTACGCAATCCATGGAATTCATGCATGAACCAACTTATCTAATGCATCTTTTTCCTAGATCCTTGGGAGGAGCATCCATTCAGTGGTTTTCAAGATTACCTTCTACGATCAAAACTTTTGAGGAATTGATTAAATTGTTTTATCAACAATATTCCAACAATATTCAACATCCGATTACCATGATCGATATCTGTAACCTCAAGCAATATCCAGGGGAATCATTCCTAACTTTTCTCAAGAGGTGGTGAAAGAAGTTTTCTTTATATGCTAGACCAATTCCCGAAATGGAGAAACTTGAAATCTTTATCAATAACCTTGTTCCAGAGCTCAACTATCCATTACAAATGCAAGATCATGTATCTTTTGATAAAATGGTGGATAATGCAATCAAGATTGAGAAAGTACTTGTCAAGAAAGGAGAAATCACACTTCAAAAGGACAAGTCTGAATCGGGATCTAGCTCAAAAGATAAAAACAAGAGCTGGAATAGAAATAAAGGTATCATCTCTGACGGTGTTGTTGACACTATCCACACCCCATCAAAGGCATCGGCCTACAATCTCACCCTTGCCACCAAAGCCATTGAAGCTTCAGAGCAAAAATCTGCTGAACCATCTCCAAAGAAGCCATTCAAATGATGGGATAATAAACGAAAGTTTACTCCCCTGGGAGAATCTTTGGAATCTGCTCTGAGGACCCTGATAGCTAATAACATGATCTCTTTACCACCAATCCGAAAACTTGATCCGGATCCAAAACCATATTGGTGGAAAGATAATGCATTCTGTGCTTTCCATCGGACTAAAGGCCACAGAACTAATGGATGCTTCCACTTGAAGCATACCATTCAAGACTTGATAGATCAAGGGGACATCATGATCGATAATCCTACTAGCAATAATGATCACACAGCATTTACAGAACCTTTTCCACAACATGGCAAGGGAGTTTCCACTTCTCAGCCTAACATGGGGGCAAAAGTCAACTATGCCTACCCTGGAAACAATGCCATCATCAATATGGTTGAACCATCTCTCTCTAAAAGCTGCAATGTCATCACAATTGTACGAAGAGATAGAAATCATTCCTCAGCTAATGCAGTTACCAGATCACAAGCTCAGACGCATCTGAAAGGACAAACACCAAATTCATCTGATGTCCCTAAGATACCTTTCAATCTCACATCTGCTTCTAAACAGAAGGTTGCCTCGAAATCTTCCAATCCAAAGGATACCAGACCTACATCTTACAGCATTGTACAACAACTCCAACATACCAATGCCAAAATCTCCATGCTTGAGTTACTTCAAATATCTCCAGCTCACAGAGATATCCTAGACAAAGCTTTGCTCAGCTCTAATGTTCCTGATGATCTAGATCAAGATAGGTTCTAGACTATGGTTGGTCATCTAACATCTCCACAATATATCTCCTTTTCAGAAGAGGATGACAACTCCCTAAGTCACCCACATAATCAGCCCTTGCACATAGAAGTCTTGATCCAGAACCGTCGAGTCAAACGTGTGCTGATAGATGGGGGCGCAGGCCTCAACATTTGTTCTTACAACTTAATCACACAGTTGGGATTCTCATAGATGGCTATTGATCCTCGAAAGAAGATCACCATAAAAGCCTATGATGAACAAGAAAGAGCTTCTAAAGGCACCATTGTCTTGCCCATCCGGGTGGGTCCAGTCATCAAAGATACCACATGTCAAGTGCTCGATCTACCATTGGCTTACAATATCCTTCTAGGGAGACCTTGGATACATGAAATGCAAGCTATTCCTTCGACATACCATCAATGCTTGAAATTTCCCTATGAAGGAGTGGAGGTTACTATCCCAGCTGATCTGAGTACAACTTGCAATACATTGAAGGAAAGTGCCAACAAACTTGTTCCCAATAACAGAGAATCTTCCATCAAGCAACAAAATGTGGCTTCCACATCTAAGATGGACGACATTGCTAAAGAGATCAATATCAAAGAAAATGGGATGGGAGAATACACTATAGAGCCAGTCTTGTCTCTGACATCTCTCCCAATCTCACCTAAGTCGTATGGCCAATCCTTGAAGCAGTCTAAATCAGAACCTAAGGAACCTATGGAAGCATACAAAAGACATTTTGTGGTGGAGCAAGTATCTAAACAAGAATTTGAAGAGGATGAAGCTGTGCTGGCATGGCTATATAAAGAGGATTCTGAATCTAAAATTGTTCAACCTAGTGAATCTATAGCACCTACAGTCCCTTCTAATTCATATGGTCCAGGAAACAAATTGATAGCCAAGATGGGATATTCTGGTCAAGGACCTCTAGGAATTAGGGGAAAGGGTCTTGTGACCCCCATTTCACATATTGGTCGAGCCAAAAATGATACTGGTGGCATAGGGTTTAAAAAGAAACCCTATCATCTCAGAGGTGGTTGTTCTCATGTCATAGAAAAAATTGCACCAGGAGAACCCCTTCTTAAGAAAGAAGAAACAGAACCCTCTGATGATGATTCAGATAGCTCTGAGCTTATCCCCTATGAAAAATTGCCTAAAGAGATCAAAGATCTTCTTGATGATACAGATGATCCTATCAGAAGAATTAATGTAGTAGAAACACAAGAACCTACTGTAGCGCAAGAGATGGTTGTACCACAAGAACTAGCCAATCTCGAAGGCAATCAAACTGATCAAGTAGCAGGGGATAGTTATTCTGACACTGATTCCCATGAATATGAATTTAAGTCAGAGACTGAGGGTAATCCTTCTTGGGGTATTCATCCTGATTTCATGCACTTTCTAAGATTTCCTAGAGGTTCTGAATCAGAAGATGAGTCAAATGATTATGAATGGGGTGCCATTCCAGAAGAAGATGAGCTTATAACAGAGAAATCTATTGATGTTATTCACCAATATGTCTCTCAACCCAATAGTTATTCTGACACTGATTCCCATGAATATGAATTTAAGTCAGAGACTGAGGGTAATCCTTCTTGGGGTATTCATCCTGATTTCACGCACTTTCTAAGATTTCCTAGAGATTGTGAATCAGAAGATGAGTCAAATGATTATGAATGGGGTGCCATTCCAGAAGAAGATGAGCTTATAATAGAGAAATCTATTGATGTTATTCACCAATATGTCTCTCAACCCAACGTAAGTCTAGAGTGAAACAATGAACTTAACGTGTCTGATCCACCTATGGCTGAAGAAGACTCCCATGATGATGTTGAGCCTATTCATGAATTGAACATTTTGAGCTGTAATATCACCTTTGAACTTGAGCATCAGCTTAGGACCAATGATGACATATCCACATCCGTGAACACCATATCCCAAGCCTTTCCCCCTTTGACTATCCAACACCCTGATCTTATCGACCAAACTTCCACAAACCCAAACCATGGTATGTATACCTTCCCAAATGACTATGCCCTTGCCTGCTACCTCAATGCAGTTGAGCCTATGCGTACTTCCATCAGTGAACCGAGCGTCAGCATGACCGAGTCGGACATCAAATATCTTAGTCAGAAAAACAAGAGTAAAAAGAAAAAGAAAAAGAGTTCTGAGGGTGAAAACCACTTTGTGGCAGTCTCAGAACTGACAAAAGTAAAAAGAAAAGACATATCTAAAGGTGAAAACCTCTCTGAGGCACCTAAGGATGAGATATTTGATGTCCTTCCGAGTCATTTACAGGATAGATCTCTAGTTCTGATTGAGCCAACTCAATCCATCAATTTGGGTACAACAGAGGAACCACAATTGGTACATGTAGCACAATCTCTATCAGACGAAGAGAAAAAAAACTTCACTACCTTCTTATCAAAGAAAAAGATCAAATTTGCATGGAAATATTCAGATATGCCAGGATTGGATCCCAATCTCATTATGCACCATCTATCCATTGCTCCTGGAGTAAAACCAATCAAACAAAAATTGAGAAAGATGCATCCTCATGTTGCACTCTTAGTCAAAATAGAACTAGAAAAACTCCTAAAAGCTAGATTCATCCGTGTTATAGACTATGCTAAGTGGATTTCCAACATTGTACCTATTTCAAAACCAGATGGTTCAATCAGAGTGTGCACGGACTTTAGAGATGTGAACAGAGCATGCCCTAAGGATGACTTTCCACTACCTAACATTGATATGATAGTGGACATGACTGCGTGCTATGAAATGTATTCCTTAATGGATGGCTTTTCTGGATACAACCAAATCAAAATTGCTCCAGAAGATCAAGAGAAAACAGCTTTCACATGTGCGTGGGGAACTTTTTGTTGGAATGTTATGCCATTCGGACTCAAAAATGATGGAGCTACATATCAAAGAGCAATGACATCTATTTTTCATGATATGATGCATAGAACAATGGAAGATTACATCGATGATACCTTGGCAAAATCCATGATTAGAACTGACCATCTAACAGACTTGAGCATGATCCTTGACAGAATGGAAAAGTTTAGTCTTTGACTAAATCCTAAAAAGTGTGCTTTTGGAGTCACTTCTGGAAAGCTCCTAGGATACATCGTCTCCAAGAAAGGCATTGAAGTTGATCCAGCTAAGGTCAAGGCTATAATAGAGATGCAACCTCCCACAAATATCAGTCAAATGAGGACGTTGCAAGGCAGAGTTCAATCTATCAGAAGATTCATATCACAGCTAGCGGACATCTCACAGCCTTTTACAAAAACATTACATAAAGGTGTGACCTTTGTATGGAATGAAGAATGTGAGAACAACTTTAAACATATCAAGAAGTATCTATCAAATCCGCCTATATTGATGCCTCCTATTCATGGGAAGCCATTAATATTATATGTCTCCGCAACAGATACATCACTGGGGGCATTGCTAGCACAGCATGATGAGAACAAGAAAGAAAGAGCCATCTACTATATCAGCCGAACTTTAGTGGCCTATGAGAAGAACTACTCAACGATCGAGAAGGCATGTCTAGCTGTGATCTTTGCATCATAGAAATTGAGACACTACATGTTAGCTCATACCACTCATTTGGTAGCTAAAATTGATCCACTAAAATATCTCCTAAGCAAAGCTGCCCTCACAAGTAGACTAGCTAAATGGGTCATGCTCTTGAGCGAATTTGACATTGAATATGTTGAAAGAAAAGCTATCAAAGGATAGGTCATCACTGATCAATTAGCTGAAGCACCACTGTTTGATGATACACCCATGCAAATGGAATTTCCCGATTCCTCTATCATGCACCTCTCTTCTAGAGCATGGCAGTTATTCTTTGATGGCTCCTACACACAGAATGGATCCGGAGCAGGCATATTGTTCATTACTCCTCAAGGATACTCGATACCCAAAGCATTTAGATTAAAGTTTCCTTGCACAAACAATATTGCCGAATATGAGGCACTTCTCAATGGTATGAAAATGGCAATACAGTGGAGAGTTACAGAGATGCACATTCATGGAGACTCACAACTGGTCATCCACCAGGTCAATGATGTGTACCAAACCAAAGATGAAAAGCTCATTCCTTACAAGAGAATGGTCGATGATTTAAAGAAATACTTCATCTCTATCACATTTGAGCAAATACCCAGAACGGAGAATAAGGCTACTGATGCAATGGCAACATTATCTACTCTTTTACAACAGCCTGAACATGAACTACGCTACGAGTTCCTGGTGGAAGCCCTATCCTATCCTGCATATGACTCCCCTGAAACCCGCATGATCTGCACTATTGTAGGTTATGACTCATCTCGCTACAAAAATTTGTTCTCCTATCTCCATGACCAAATCATCCCTGACTACTTTAACCATTTTGAGAAACGAAACCTTATCCGATCCGCATCCCGATATGTCATCATTGGTAATGATCTATACAAACGAGGTCTAGATGGTACACTACTTAGATGTTTAGAACGAGAAGAGTCTCAATGTGCATTAGAGGAAGTCCACGAGGGTATATGTGGGTCACACTCGAATGGGTTAATGTTAGCTCGAAAACTTATTAGGGCTGGGTATTATTGGCTTGAAATGGAAAAAGAAGCTATTAAATTTGCTAAAAACTGTCAACAGTGTCAAGTACATGGCAACTTGATTCATGCTTCAGGGAGAGATCTGATTCCCTTTACTACACAATGGCCTTTTCAACAATGGGCATTTGATCTCATAGGTGCTATCCATCCGCACTCTTCTAATGGACATACCCATATAATCACAGCTACAGATTATTTTACAAAATGGGTAGAAGCAGTTCCTCTAACACAAGCAACGGGGAAACAGATCTCTATGTTCATCCTGAACTACATCATTTGCAGATATGGGATCCCTCACTCTATAATCACAGATAACGGGGGACAATTCAAAAACAAGGACCTAGATGACTTATGTGCCAAGTTCAAAATTACTCAACATTGGTCATCTATCTACTATCCTCAAGGGAACGGACAAGCTGAGGCTTCAAACAAAAATCTCCTGAAGATCTTACACAGAACAGTGAATAAAATAGGAAGAGACTAGCATCTGATGATCAATCTAGCTCTCTGGGCATACAGAACTAGTATCAGAATGTCTACAGGGGCTACACCTTTCGCTTTAGTTTATGGGTCTGAAGCGGTACTGCCTATTGAGGTTGAAATCCCATCACTCAGAATCCAAATGCATGGACTTGTCACTGATGAAGACTACAGAGTGTCGAGGTTACAAGAACTTGAACTACTAGATGAGCGCAGACAAGTAGCGTATGATCATCTCAGAGTGTATCAGAAAAGAATGTCTAGAGGCTACAACAAGAAAGTCAGACATAGAGAATTTCAGGTTGGTGATCTAGTGTTGAGAGAAAATCCTAAAAATCAATCACATCGAGAACACAAGGGGAAGTTCAAACCCAATTGGTTGGGTCCCTTTGTTATCACTGCTACTTTTGGCTCTGGTGCCTATCAACTCTCAACGACTGAAGGAGAACCGCTCCGAGAACCAATCAACATTCTCCATCTGAAGAAATTCTACGCCTAAGGCATTCAGTGCTTGGTAAATGTCCTGAAAAAATCTTAAAAATCAGAAAAAGTCTTGAAAAAATGAACATCTTGGTGAAAACCTAGCAATAGGCGCCTTGATGATTCACAAAAAAATCAAAAAATATCAAAAGTACAAAAAAATTGAAAAAATGAAAAAATACAAAAAAAAAAGAAAAAAGAAAGAAAAAGTGCCTTGGTGAAAACCTGGAAACAGGCGCCTTGGTAGCAAAAATAGAATCTCTACCAAGATGGTGAAAACCTGGCAAAAAGGCACCACTTGTTCCAAAATGCTCCATCTATCAGCACAATCTTGGTCTTTCCCAGCTTTCAGTCTTGCTTTAGTTTGTACATATCTCCCGGTTTGTTTCTGCATTTCCAGTTTTCAATAAGTCGGTCTGTACACCAATCAGCTTGAGCGTTTGTATCCTATCATTGTTCAAATTTGGGGGCAATCAATGTCATATCCTATGGTCTCCCATGTATCTTAGACATTTCTTATCCAGTCAGAGTCCTTTGAAGCTTCCTGTTGAGTCAGTCAGTCTGTCTCGTCTCCAGAAAGGATTTTGCATCTACAACAATCAAACATCAAAACTCAACTGAAAACAATCTGTGCTTTTCATGCTTTTATCTCCTTGTATGCTTACTGATTCGCATTGAGATTTTTGCATATTGTGTCCCTTCGAGCTCTTCGATGATGTCCTTTATAGGATTTAGAGAGTGATGACTGGGGGCATAATCTTTTCTTTGTCTTATGCTTGTATGTGAAAATCTAACATCTTTGGAACTTCTGGATTGAAATGGTGTCCAACTGTAAGAGCCTCTATCTCGAATTGGATGGCCATGCGTACCTCGACCATTGATACCCAAAAAATTCAAGGAAGTTTGATCTAATTATTGTCTTTTTGAGTAAGTTCTTTCTCCTACTGTGGAACACGATCTTGCCTAAGGAGGTGAACGATAAAGGGTCACTACGGGTAATTCACATTGGATTTAGAATGATCTCTTGACTGTTTGATGTGTTTGTAATGCAAGGCGTACTCAGGTCATCACAACGTTTATGTTTTGATGCTTGTACAAATTGCTATATCAAAATGGACATGATATTCAGGTCATCCTGGCGCTTGTGCCTTGGTGCTTATATCTAATCCGACATTCCGAAAACAAAATCAATATTCATATATCCATGGTTGTTGACCAGTGGGTGTTGTATTGATTCTTGCGCATACAAATCAATATTCATATGTCTATGGTTTCATGGCTAGTGGGCATTGTATTGATTTATCCGGTTACCTAAAAGTTCAATGATGATAACAAATCGACATATGATCAGTGACTAGGTCCTCGGTCGTAGGTTGCATTTCATTTTGCATGTCTCATTGCATTTTACAAATTTGTATGATCTCACAATGACTAAATGAACTTCAAAGCTTAAATGATTCTTCAATCACATCTTCAAATCTAACAAGAGCTGAACCTAACATGAAGGTTCCTCCAATGAAATAGCAAGTAGAATCCTTTTTCGGGATCAAAATTCAAATCTGAGATCATTTATCTTATTCACTGCTTGCATAATCAACCTTCAATCATCACAGAAATCTAGTATTCAACTTAACTGATTATCTTACATCACACTATCAAAATTTTAACTTGGTCAACCATGGTCAACTCATGGTCAAACCTAGTCAAATTTGGTCTCCAAGACCTTCCAAACGATGCAAAATGCGTTCTCGGACATATATAACCACTTCTTAAATCCATTAACATGCTTCTGAACTATTAACGCTGACTTTTCTTGTCAGATTTCAATTTTAATCCCAAAGGGGGCATGGTATTGCATATCATTCAAAGTCTGTAATCAAATTTGAAATCATATCTTTATGGAAATCATATCTTTCATCACTGATCAAGACAAACAATCACGTCTAGTCGCTGATTCATCAAAAGTCCTCATCACTCGGGGCAAATCTATCATCACTTGGGGCATATCAGATTCATCGATCCATATCAATCTGGTATTCTCTTAATCTTGTAATTTGTATCAGTTTTTGCAACCATCAAATCATAGTTTTATTTCCTTGGTTCTTCGGCAACTGAAGGATTCAGATGTGATACCTGCTAGTTCTGCTAAGACAATCGAGTCTAGAATGGGTCACTCACTTCTTATCAATCCTAAGGTTCAGAATCAGGTATTTTGACACTTTTTCGCAATCATCAGTTCATTGCTGTTATAGTGAACATTATCTTTGGTCATTCAGGACCTCCTATCTCAATATCTTTCAATCGGTTTCTATCTTGAGATCGGTTTATCTTTTGAATCAGTTTCATATCTTTATCAAACACAGACTATCTTTGAACCACTGCGCTTCGCACAGTAATTCAAAGAGGGGCAAAATGTAATACCCCAAAAATGGGCTATAAGTTCATTAATCTACTACATCGACAATTCAAACGAAATCAACATCAAAGTCCTAATCTAAGGCACATCTAAACATCATCGAATCATAATTGATTATCTTAAATTCTGCATCGGGGAATATTCTTAGTAATATTCCTAATCATCTTAATTATCTTTAATTTAATGATTATTTGGCTATAAATCACATTTATCCTAAGTTTGATTAATTGAATATTTTCATATTTAATTAATTAGATTTAATATTTGCCACTTAATTGTGTAATTAAATTTAATTCTATCTATTATTAATTGTATTATTTAATTTTGACAATAAATCAAAATTCTTATCTTTAATTGATTAAATTCTTATTTAATTAATTAAAGCATGTTGTCATTATTTAATAATATAATTTTTAATAAAAGTTTGGTAAATTAGTTAATTAACCCATAAATTAATTATTTTATTTCAAAAAGCAGTTAAGTTGGAAATAAATCACTTTATTATTAAATTAATTCATAAATAAAACATGCACAATCATAAAAGCAAACAACTATCAATTATCAATTAAAGCTAAACTCTATTTTGAGTTAAAGCTTAGCTTTTGCATGTTTTTGTGACTTAATTATCTGTTATTATCAGATAACTCAAAAATCAAGCTGAGTTAATTTGAGTGATTTATGGCTTTTATCCATGCACCTCCAAAGCCCTGGATTTCTATAAATTAAAGGCTTTAGCTCTTCACAAATCATCTCATATTTTGCACAATCACGCTGGAGAATTGGAATGGAAGAATCAAAGCTCTTGCGAATCGACATCTTTGTGAGATCAATCTTATTTTTGCATTCATATTTCATATCATTGTTAGATTAGCATAGCATATCAATTTCATATTAGCATAATTTCATATCAGTTTTTCATTCATTCTTATTGCATAGAAAATATCAAAAAAATAGATTAATTGCATTTATTCCATATCTAGAATTGCATTCAAATCCTTCGTTTAGGTGTCGTCTAGGTCACTGATCTCGATTACAATCTGAGAACATTAATCTCGCACCTATTAGAAGGCAGTAAATCGCTTGGTTAGATAGCTTTCAATTTTGCACGATTTTGATTATTGCTAACCTCTAATGTTTTACTAAGTGTTGTGTCTATAGATCAGGTACAATTTTCACACACACAGTTATCAGCATAATATCATGGATGTAGAGCTTAACTATTAGTATAGATAGTTTTATAGCAGCTTGTGGCAGTAGTGTTCCTCACAGAGTTACAGGTAGTGTTTCATGAATGATTGTCCATATAGTTATCATGGAGCCTTGCACATTTGGATATGTGATGGAGACATGTTAGTGATGTTACATTCATGGAAATAGAGTTTGGTGATCAGTAGAAGTGAAGTTATGCAGTCGTTATTCAGGAGTAGCAGTTTCTTGTGTTTATTTAGAAGAGCCGACAGATATTTTATTGGTTCTAGAGTTGTGCCTATCATTTCAGTATGCACCCTTGGATTAGTGCTTAAAAAGGAGTTAGTAATGTTCAGTTAAGAGTGCATGATGTAATTCATCTTCTGGAGAAAGTGTCAGTTAATTTGGTAGAGCCGACAGTGTGTAGCGTGCATCTACATTTATTGATATTGGACAAGTCCCAGAATGTGTTGCATGCTTAGTAGAGCTGATAGAGTTATTAGTGGAGTATGTTATGATTTCTCTTCTATGATTTCAAGGTGGTCCTAATAGGCATACTTGATTATATCATTTAGTGGAAATATATTTATAGGAAGTCATTTGTGATTGCTAAGGTGTGGTTCAGAGTTGAGTGTGAAGAGCTGAGCAGAGTGTGTGAAGTGTTGAGCCATTAGAAGAAGGTCTATGTGACCAAGTAAAGTATTTGTGCTATATAGTGGAACTTATCCAGACAACACCAAGATCTAGATATAGTGTGTATCTATTATTCAGAAGGTTTTAGCCTTCACCCTTTGAGCAGTGTGCTCTTGGACAATGTGTCCTCACCCCTAACAGGGTTAATTGTAAAAGACTCCTAATAGGGTTTAAACCTTGACCAGGTCTACTATACTAAACATATTGTAAAGAAACTCCTAATAGGGTTAAGGATATTCTAACAAGGATCATAATACATTAGTAAAAAATATTCATGGGTTTCAATTCCCACTGGGGTTTTTGCCTATTTGGGTTTCCCCATAACCAAAATATTGTTGTTGTGCTCAAGTGTTCTCTCATTGTATTTATGATTTATGTTTAAGTATACTTAATTGGATAGAGAATTGAAACTTGTGGATAACTGATTCAGCCCCCCCCCCCTTCCCTCTCAATTATCTCTCTCTTGGGACTATTCCTAACAATTGGTATCAGAGCCAAGTGCCTCTGAGAGAAAGTTTAAAAGCTTGAGATTGGTCAGATGGCAATCTTTAGAAAAGAAATTCCTAAGTTTGATGGAGAGAATTATCTTGATTGGAAGAACAAGATGGTGACACATTTTCAATGCATTATTTTTGAAGTTTTTGATGTAACTATCAAATAAGTCAAGATCCCTACTTTAGAATGCCTTGCAAAGGATGATGCTACTAAAAATAAAAAGGAATTGTTTCATCAGAATGCAATAGCCAGAGAAGCCCTTATCAGCACCCTATCTGACAGTGAGTTTTTAGAAATAAAAAAGTTAGATACAACCCACAAAATATATAAGCACTTATAAGACATATTTGAAAGAGACAAACAAGAAAAGGATGCACACATAAAAACTTGGAAGAAAAGATAAAATGCATTAGAGATGTTACCTAAAGAGAACACCTAAGCTTACAACCAAAGGATTAAAGAAGCAATTGCAGGAATCAAGAACAATGGTGGAGAGATCTCAGAAGAAGAGATTATGGATAAGTTGATGACCACTCTCGAAGTAGAGTATGAAAATAAGATCAACATCCTTGATGAGACCATTCAGCTTACATCAAATTTCAAGAGAGAGACCTTGATCAGCAAATTTCATCTTTTCAGATTTCAAGATTGAAGACAGAACCTAAAAGTGAAACAAGCTTCAAAGGATCAGTCCATGGTAAGAAATCTACAAGCACTTCTAGTAATTTTGATGATGATAATGATGAGAAAGCACTAGATTATTTCATTTCTATGATTGCTAAAAGATAAAAGAAAGGAAAAGGGAAATATTAAGGTCAATTATCATTTAAATGTTTTTCATGTAATAAGATTGGTCACTTTGCATCTAAATGTCCTACAAGAGCTAGAAAGTTCAAAAATGACTACAAGCCTAAGTATTCAAAGGAATGCTACTTTACTGGAGATGGAGAATCAGATGATGATTCAGCTGAAGATGAAATTGGATTCATTGCTATCATAGAGAAAATGAATAATGGAGATGAGAAAAAGGAAGAAAAGTTAGCATTGATCTCACAAGCAGACATAAGGACAGATTGGATCATAGATAGTGGATGTTCACATCACATGTAGGTGATAAAGATAGGTTTTCTCATTTAGAAAAGTATAATGGTGGCATGGTTATATTTGGAGATAACACTCCCAAACCCATCATTGGTAGAGGAGCCATCACCTTAGATGGAAAGAAGAGCATTGATGATGTTCTCTATGTTGATGGTTTGAAACATAACCAATTGAGTGTTGGGCAGTTGCTTGATAAAGGCTACAAATTGAAGTTTAATGGAAACAAGTGTATCATTAACAACAAGGAAGGAGAAATAATTGCATCAAGATCAAAGACTAAAGGTAATGTATTTAATCTTAATCCATAAGAAAAAAAATTTATTGCTAAAGTAGATGACAGTTGGCTATGGCACAAAAGACTATGTCATATCAATTTTGATAACATAGTAAAGATCAGTAATGTTAAGGTAATAAGAGACCTACCTAGCATAGAAAATCCAGTTGATACTATATGTAGGGAATGTGTAATGGGAAAGCATGTGAGGAATTCATTCAGGACCAAGCATAATTCAGCAGAGAACAAGCTAGATCTAATTCATACAGACCTATGTGGACCAACTCAAACAAGATCATACTATGCTGAAAGGTATTTCATTTTGTTTGTAGATGATTATTCTAGAATGATGTGGGTTGCATTCATAAAAGATAAGTCAGAAGCATTTGATAAGTTCAAAATATTCAAAGCTAAGGTTGAGAATGAATCTGGACTTAAGATAAAATGTCTAAGGTTGGATAGAGGAGGAGAATTCACCTCTGACAAATTATACGAGTATTGTGAAGAACATGGCATAAATAGATAGTTAAGTGCACCTAGAACACCTTAGCAGAATGAGATTGCAGAGAGAAGAAACAAGATTATCCTTGACATAGGGCACACGATCATGATTGAAGGAAAAGTTGCACATACCTATTGGAGACATGCGGTCAATACAATAGTTTACACCATCATGATTGAAGGAAAAGTTGCACATACCTATTGGGGAGATGTGATCAAAACAACAATCTATACAATCAATAGAATACAATTAAGGCCTAGCACTGACAAGACACCTTATGAGCTATTGTTTGGTAATTTTCCCACAATGAAATACTTTAGAATCTTTAGAAGCAAGTGCTACATCAAGAGGGATGAAGCAGTAGGCAAGTTTGATGCAAGAAGTGATGAATGTATTTTTCTTGGTTACTCTACTAAAAGTAAAGCTTATAAATGTTTTAACTTAAGATTGAAGAAGACCATTGAAATTTCTCATGTTAAGATTGATGAGAAGTTTATGGTTCAAGAAAGATATCATGATTACTCACCTATGATTGAAAATGAACTTAGACCCTCCACTAGCGAGACAATTGTTGAAGAGATGTTTGACAATATCAATGTATTGTTCAATGATCCTAAAACAAGTGAAGAAGAAACTCAGAAGGAAAATGAGATGGTATCACCTAAAGTTTTGAAGTTTACATCTAGAAACCATTCCAAGAATGACATCATTGGAGATCAGAGCAGAAAAGTCTTAACAAGATCACAAACAAAGAATTCAGCTGGCAATGAGGTGGTATGTTTACTATCTTAGATTGAACCTTTAAGTGTTGAAGATGAATGTAATTATTCAGATTGGCATGATGCTATGAAAGAAGAACTAGATCAAATTATTAAGAATGACACTTTGGAACTAGTCCCAAGACCTAGTGATAAGAATGTGATTGGAACAAAGTGGATATTCAGAAACAAGATGAATGAAGATGGTACAATAGTAAGAAATAAAGCAAGGTTAGTATGTAAGGGATATGCGCAAAGAGAAGGTATTGATTATTCAGACACATTTGTACCTTTGAGAAGATTAGAAGCTATTAAGTTGTTTCTAGCCTATGCAACAGTCAAAAACTTCAAAGTCTATCAAATGGATGTCAATTCAGCATTCTTGAATGGAGACTTCAAAGAAGAAGTATACATTGAGTAGCTAGACGGATTCACCTTATCAGATAGACCTGACATAGTATGTAGATTGAAAAAGGCCCTCTATGGACTTAAGCAAGCCCCTAGAGCATGGTATGAGAGACTAGATGGATATCTAACAAAGATTGGATTCAAGTAAGGAGCAGTAGACTATAATCTATTCATAAGAGAGACATTTGAAGGTTTACTACTTGTAGCTATATTTTTTGATGACATTATCTTTGGAGGTAATGACAAACTTAGTGCTGAATTTGCTAAGGAAATGCAGAATGAATTTGAGATGAGCATGATTGGACCTATCAAATACTTTTTGGGATTGAATCTACAGCAGATAGAGAAAGGTATTTTCATTAATCAATCCAAGCATGTGAAAGAGATATTAAAGAAATTCAAGATGGATGATTTCAAGCCAGTAGGGACACCTATGATAACTGAATGCAAGCTTACAAAAGAAGATGATTCACCAGAAGTAGATATAACATTGTACAAGTCTATGATTGGCAAACTTATTTATCTTACTCAAACTAGACCTGATATTTCCAATGTAGTTGGCATAGTTGGAAGATTTGCAACAGAGCCTAAACAAAGTCACCTCATGACAATAAAAAGAATATTTAGATACTTGCAAGGCACTATAGACTATGGTCTATGGTATCCCAATTTAGAAAATGTTGAGCTTCATGTATATACTGATGCAGATTGGGTGGGATGCATTGATGATAGTGTTAGGAATGGGAATACTAAGAGGGGGGGTGAATCAGTGTTCACTGTATTTTAAATTTTCACTTTAATCTGACTACTGAATTATAAATGCTTAAGTACTAAATTAAACATTCACATAAACATGAAACATGAAATCAACACATGACACCAATATGGTTACGAGGAAACCCAAATAGGAAAAAACCCCAGTGGGACTTGATACCCACTAATAATTTGCACTAGTGCTTTGTGATCCTTGTTAGAAGATCCTTTACCCTGTTAGGAGTAGCTTTACAATTCTTTTAGTATAGTAGACCTTGTTAAGGGTCAGACCCTATTAGGATTATTTTACAATGATCCTTATTAGGGGAGTGGACTCACTATTCTAGAGCTCACTACTCAAATGATGAAGGCTACAACCTTCTGAGATCAGATACACACTATATCTGCTGATGAACTATTGCTATCACACTACTTGTCAGATTAGTTCATTTGGTGCTTTGATGCTTTGACCTCTTGCAAATCTCTAATATATCATATTCTCTCTTTGCATACCTCTTCTTTTCTTCTCACAACTCTATTTCCACTTCCATACCGAATACAATGGGCACACCTTATATTTATGCGCTCATATCAAATATACAAATAGGTTGGCCCTATAACTAATTACAAATAATGCTTCCAAATGAATTGGCTTAAGTGTTCTTAAAATTATACATGTACATATTTTGGCAACCTAAATACAATGGGTGCATAGCCTCTACAACATTAATTTACAATAGCAAACCAAAATAGTCACTGTCGGCTCTATGCTCTGTTCCATGCTGGCACACACTAGTTGTGCAACTTCAACTGACTGTAACTTTAACGTCTTTGCATATCTACTTATGCACTTTTAGACTAAACATAATTATAGTCTAACAACCTTAAAATTTAGGGTGCATACCATAATTCATCTATACGCATGGGCACAGGTGCTCTGAGCTACAAGAACTCTATATGTTGTCTAGTCTTCAACACTTAACTGATTTACAATCTTTACACTTAGTGCGTTGACTCCAAACTGCTATATGAATTTGTTTCCATAATGACATCACTATATCTAGTCATATACTTTAGCATAGACAATTTTCCAAAAATCTCCCCCTTTGTCATTGATGGCAACAAAGGAATATGGCCAAGTTTCTAACTGTCCCTTTACACAAAACATTTTGTCTTCTATACATCTTTATACACATAAACTTATATCTCCCTATACATCTTATATACTACATATTCTATACAACTCCCCCTTTGACATTAATGACAAAGGCATATCAAAATCTTTATCTACATACACTTACTGAGGCAAAACATCCAGATATGCAATCTTGAGTTTTTGGATCTCCTTCTTCCAAAAGGTTATCAGAGAATTGACTATCTGTAAATGGGCGCATAATGCATATTGAAGCTTCTCCATCTTCTCCAATTCTATGCTTGGACCTTGATCATAGGTTATCATGGTCACATCAATCTCCTTTATGTTTTGTCTGAGAATGTCTAGTGAGGTGCAAGAGCGTTCCTCAATTGATTCTGTCTAGACCTTATCTTCTCCATTTCTTTCTCTGCCTTCTCAATTATGTCTAACTGACCTTGATAGACATTGTTGCACATGTTTGCATCAGTGGCTATGTCTAGCACTAGAATATTCACCTTCTCAATCATTGCCTCTGCATCTTTGATCTTCTTAAGATGGGCATCAGTGAACTTATCCTGATCCATGGATTCTATAATGAATTTCCTTCCTTGATCTACAAACTCCTTCAATGATGCCTGACCAGACTTAAGAGAGTTCAAGTCTAGTGCAAAGTTACTCATCAATTCATTGAGTCTATTTTTCAAGTATTTCTCCTCTACCACTATGGCCGTAGATTCTTCTAGGCTTGAAAAATTTACTTTGAACTGAGAGATGACTATGCTCACATCATCAACTGAATGTACATTTACCATTTTCTTATCCTCTGGCAAAAAACTATTCAAAATATTTACTGATTCCATGAGGAGAGGATTCCTCATTACTTGCTTCTCCTTGGCCTTCTCCATAGCTAGGATTCTAAACTTAATCAGGTCTTCTTCCTTCTAGGAGTCCAAACTACTAGTGTCAGGTGTGAAACTTGACAACAATGCTGAGGAGGGAATGATGGGAGTGCTATCCATCACCTCTTGCTTCACCTTGACCAAATCAATAGAAGATTCATCATTCTTTTCTACCTCTACTCCTTTCTTTTCTTCTTCTTTCTCATTAGATATATTTTCTATGATTACTTCTTCTTGTTGAGTGGGAGGGGTATTTTTGCATAAGATTTCTACTTCCTGAGTGCTGACAAATGCTTCCACAAACTTGTCCAACTCCTTATCAATAGCTGCCATGGCTATTTCCACATTATCTATGATAATTGTGTTGTCTTTGGGTGATTCTGTCATAGGCACACACTGATCTACTTCTGTTTGAGTTTCTGCTATGGGCGCTAAGTCCTAAGGACCTATCATTGGTACATTAGTGGGTTCTACCACTTTATCTTCCTTGATGGGTGCATGAGTGATGGGCACAAAAGGTGGTTTGATCTATTGTTCTAGCAACACCTTCTCAAAGGCATTCTTTGTTTCCTTTTTTATCAAATCATAATATTTTTTCATAATGTGAAGAGTTTTTTGGTGTTCAAAATGGATGCTTATGCTCTCAGGCTGCTAATATACCCTCAGGTTGATTTTAGGATTGGTTAGTTCTAAAATATATAAGGCTCTTAGAGTAACTGGACCAACTATAGGGACAAGACTACCCTCTTCACTTCTGGCTCTGCAAAACCAAGGTGGGTTCACCTAACCCAGTGAAAAATGTACTTCACACACCAAAGACTGGGTCCAAACAATAGATTAAATAGTAAGAAAGTGCTAAATGCTAACCTCACATTCATTGACTCTCCATTACTATAGGGTGTTACTAATATCAACCAAATACAATTAAAACTTGAGAAGGTGTTGATATATGAAGATGGAAAGAAGTAAACAAGAGGTAATCAAGCATTGAACTCAACTGAATATACTAATCCCTGATCAGTGCCATTATCCATTGGGCAAATCTCAAATATAGACATTGAACATGAACCAACTACTGTCTAAGACTCAGCCATAAATATAAACATTCCAGCCCATCCACTACTTATAACATCCTTTTATAGACAAATCAAAGTGAATCTATGTCCTATCCAAAGTATATTTCACTTGATCCTAGATCAAGAACTGAAGACTAGAACATATACAAAGGTAATCCTATGCAATAGATCAGAAAATCTAGAATTCACAAGATTAACACCAAGGAGAGACTTGAAAGCTTGAAATAATTGTATTAAGTATAATGAATCATGTACATGTTCAAAGTAGAGAAGAGAGAGAAAACCACTTCAATAACCTACAAAAGACTACAAGGAAATTCTATTCAATCTAATACAATATGATACCACCTGCTACAACTCCCTGGAACTAATCAAGATCAGAACCCTTTCAAAATAAAACATTTTACTTCTTATACCCCTAGTCACCTTGGAATCCTCAAAAAGGATGCATCAAGCTTCAGGTGATTATGTTTAGGGTTTCAACAACTCAACCAACCAAAAACTACATTAGAATTTATTGCAGGGGAAGAAACATAAGCAACCCATAGAAAATGAATCTCAGACGGATCTGCAATCATCAAAATCCATGAGGATAGTACAAAATAGCAAGGAATTGCCCTAAAAACTAGTCAAATCAGCCACCTACAAACATATCTCAAGCACAAAACCATACTTCTCCTAGTACAAAAACGTAATGCCACCTACCACAGGGACCCTCAGACTAGTCTGCAATAACCAACACCACCAAATCAATCAAAACCGGCCATTAAAACCATAAAGTTTGGTACCTTTTGTCACCTGAAACCCTTTGCAAATTTGAATTTGAACTTTAATGGTCATTTTATGGCTTTAACAACAAATCGGTGGTCAACATTTAAAATCAGATCAACTTTAAGTCACAAGCATTAGATCTCTCCCTTTTGCGGTCTTTTATGATCTTAACTCAACTGCCACCCTAGGTTTACCCTCTAGCAACCCCGCGAAAATGCATTTCCAATTTGTGAAAAGAAAACTTAACCCACCTTCTAACTCTGTGACCTGGCAACCACAAGAAAACATTAACCTCAGTCCCACATTTAGCGAACTAGCAACAAAGGTCACTGCTAGTTCGTGAAACACTTTATCTATTTGCCAGAAAGTTTAGTGATTCCGTGAATGCTTGTTCGTTGAACCGCTAAAACACTTAGAGAACTACCGCTATTTCATGTGAATGATTGAAGCCTTCATAAATTTGTCAAACCACAAAAACATTTATCAGAACCACTAAGCCTTCACCAGGAAGATCAATAGCCGTCTGAAGTTCGCATATGCATCTGAGATTCTATCAGATTACACGCCCACTGTTAGATCGAGAATCTCCTCCCATCTTTGAAAACCCTCTGACATGAAACAAAATCAATGGTCATTGCAATATCTTAAGCCTCTAACACACTCGATGAGATTATACATTGTTCATCGATTCACTGACAGGATCAGGACCCACTGACACATCCAGAAACTAGGTCCCACTAACAGGATTCCACCTCATACTACATGGACCAATAAAAAAACCTCCAAATCAGCTCCACCTGACACTGGGACCATCACAAAAGATACATTTGAGACAAATGAGATCAACGGCTAGTGTAAGATCTCAAGCCTCTGACAGATTCCATGACAACTTACGCCTATCATTGGATGGATTACGGATGTCAAGACCCACTTAAAAGGAAAGGCAACGTCACCCAATGAGATCAACGGTGGTCTTAAGATCTCATGCATCTAACACATCGCTTGCAAGCATACCCCCACCATTAGATGGAGATGGTGTTAGAGCTGGGCCTAGGGAAAATAAAGGCTACCGAAACATAGGAAAAATTAAAGCTCAAGACTTAGGCTTTCGAGGAAAAAATTAGGCGCTGAAAGCTTAGAAAATATTAAAATTCACCGGGGGTAGAAACTTAGGAAAAGCTAACACTGGGGCCGACCAAAATATAAAGCACGTGCATTTAAAAGTTTTTAAGTGACCTGAAAAGGTAACACAAAATTAGAAAAGGGCCAGGACCTTTCAAAGGGTTTTTGTATGAATGGCTATATTTTTGAAAATTTGAACCAAGGCTAAAGGTAGAGACCTAAAAATAACTGTAGAGACTAGGGGAAAAGGGCTAGAGCCATCAAATTTTTTGCACATGCTAATAGTGGCTCATGCTTGGGGATGTGTATCTCTTGTAGATACAATGAGCAAGCTAGAATCTCCTGGAAGAGTAGACCAACTCAAAACTTCGACACACAAAAAGCAAAAACAAATGACTGCACAAGGGAAAACCTAAACTACTGCTCATGGAAAAGATACTTCAAGATAAGTAAAACTTTAGGAATTGTCCATGAATAGGCAATTCCAAAGTACCACCAATTAAATATTTTAGAACATAAGAATCTATCCCCCATTTTCTTTCATTAAGATAAGGGCCCAACCAAATTAGATCAAACTTTCCATGATTCCCCTTATCTTCCAACCTTGCATTCCACATCAAGATGAGGTTATCAATTTCAAAACTTCTTTGGGTGGCCCTCCTATCAAACAAATTATTACATTGTCTCTGCAATGCCTCATTTCTTTCATGTGCATCCCTCCTTACCTCTTCCAATTGGATCAGTTCATCCATTCTTACTCTGATTTCATCATTCAAGTCTTCATCATATGCTTGGATAAATTTGTACATCTGCAATAGATTATTTTGAGGCAATCTAGCACCTATTCCATATACCAAATCAAATGGAGCACAACCTATGGCCCTCTTTATAGTTACCCTGTCAGCCCACAGTGCCCACCATAACTTTGAGTCCCAGGCTTTCTTATTTTTGTCCAACACTCTCTTGAGAATCTTAATCAGACTTTTATTACTAGACTTAGCCTGGCCATTTCCTTGTGGATGATATGGAGAAGAAAATGAAATGTGTATCCCATGCTGCTGACAAAAATCACTAAATTCCTGTGATCTAAAACACATTGCATTATCAACCACAACTACCTCTAGGCAACCAAACCTAGTAAGGATGTTTTGCATCATAAAATCTATCACCACTCTGCTAGTAGCCTTTCTAGTGGGGATAGCTTCAACCCACTTAGTAAAATAGTCTGTTGCCACTAGTATGTAAGAATGTCCACCACTAGACCTATTTGGAATTTTCCCAATGAAGTCAATACCCCACTTCTAGAATGGAGCCTGAACTACAATAGGTCTGAGTGGTAAATTCCCATTAAACTTCAACTTTCTAGAAAATCTCTGACATGCATCACATTTTCCTAAAAAATGATGGGTCTCCTTAAAAATTGTAGGCCACCAAAATCTAGACCTAAGGGTCTTTTGGGCTGTGGTCTTTGCCATATAATGTCCTCCACACACACCTTGGTGCATTTCCTTTAACAGAGCCTCAAACCTCTCATGGTCTATGCATTTTAGCAATACTCCTTCATTGCTTCTCCACCACAACTTACCATGTATAATGGCATACCTTGTAGATTGCAACTTGATAGTTCTCCTTCTATTTTCATCCATCTCAGGGGGAAGGACCAATTTTTGCAAGTAGTCAATAACACCTTTGTACCAATCAAAATAATCCATATCACAAATGTATGGCCTTTGTTCTTCTTCTAACACATTCACATGATTTGCAACTAAATTGCTTTGTGCAATCAACTTTGCAAGACCTAAGCCTCTTACCAATTTTGTAATTTGGATATCAATATTAAATTCTAGGATCCTATTGATCCATCTACATCTTTTTCCTAAAACTTCTTGTTGCACTAATATATCCTTAACTGCAGCACTAGGAACATAAGCAACCACCTTAGTTCCTACGAGATAACATCTAAAAGCCTTTGACTACTTTGACTAAGGCATAAGCTTGTTTCTCAATAATATCATATTTCAATTCTACTTCTTGTAAGGATTTACTAAAAAATGATATGGGTTGTTCATATCCATCTGAATTCTTTTGTAATAAAACTGCTACAACTGTATGATAAGAAGCAAAAGAAAATATCTACATGGGCTTACCATAATCAGGTGTCCTTAAAACTGGAGCATCCTTGATGGCCCTTTTGATATTTCTGAAAGATTCATCTGCTTCTTCATTCCACTCAATCTTTGCCTCCTTTTTCAACATCCTAGAGATATGGATACTGATTTTTGCAAAATTTGTAACAAATCTCCTTAGGAAATTTACCTGCCCAAAGAAAGACTATAATCCTTTAACATTTCTAGGTGGTGAAAGTTTATCTATAGCCATAAACCTTTTAGGGTTAATTCTCACTCCATCCTTGGACACAATATGTCCTAAGAGCTTGCCTTCCACAACACCAAAAGAACACTTCTTTGGATTCAAAGAGATCCCATACTCCAAGGCCCTAATAAAAATTTTCTCAAGATGTTCACAATGTTGACTTTCCTTATCTGAATATGCTATGATATCATCCTGATACACCACTAGAAATTTGTTTATAAAATCTACAAAGGTTACATCCATAGCTCTCTGAAAAGTAGCTCCTGCATTTTTCAGACCAAAAGGCATTCTAACATAAACATATGTTCCCCAAGGGGTAGTGAATGTAGTCTTAAATTGTTTTGATTCCTTGACCATGACCTGATTATATCTAGAGAAACCATCCATCATGGACATTAACTCTGATCCAGTAACCTTCTGCAACATATTCTCCATATTAGGCAAACCATAATTGTCCTTCAAAGAATTGACATTCAAATTCCTAAAATCAACACATAACCTAATGTCACCATTCTTCTTCTTGATCGGAACCAAATTTGACACCCAAGTAGAATGTCTGACAGGCTTAATAATCCTAGCATCCATCATCTTTTTAAGTTCATCTTGCATTTTTGGTGCCAAAGTAGGGTTCACAGGCCTTAATTTCTGCCTAAAAGGTTTAGTGCCTTCCTTCAATGGTATTTCATGCTGGAATAAATCTTCTCTATAAGCTTTCAAATCATCATAAGACCATGCAAAGACATGTCTAAATCTTTTGAGAAGATCAGTCATATTATTCCTAGTTCTTTGGGATAAACATCTACCTATGTAAACATTTTTGGGCATTTGACTTGTTCCTAAATTTATTTCCTCCAAATCATTTATCTTATCAAAAAATTTAGGAAAACAAGTCCTTTCTTTATCATCAAATGCCCTCTCAAGAGAAACCAGTCCCCTTGGGATCCTATTTGATTTTAATTGCAAAACTTCCTCCCCAAGAACATTCTCTTTTCCATTTTTGATGTCAACAAAAGTGCTGAAATCCATCTCTTGACCATAAAAATGAGATTCACATTGCAAAAACCTTAGTATATCCTGATCATCAGAAAATACCTGCCAATTCTCAACATTGTCTAGGATAGAAGGCTGAGACTTGCACTCAATCCTGGATATCCCTGCAAAGGTAATATCCTCTAGCCTTAATGCTATGTTTTCTAGTAAGTCAGCCATCCTGTTTTGGCTTCTATCCACCCAATCAATACCAAAGGCACTGAAACCTTCAATTTAATCCCAAACAACATTTCTATATTGTTTCAGCCTTTGATTCTTTGATGCATACTTTGATCTAATCTAAGAAACTATTAACTCAGAGTCACCAATCACCCTAAGATGTTTGATCCCATGTTTTGATGCTTGTCTCAAACCAATCAGTAGGGCCTCATATTCAACAACATTATTTGTCCAAGGGAACAAGAGAGTGAAAGAAAACTTAAAAGTCTTACCACTTGGGGATATCAATAGCACTCCTACTCTAGCACCTTCCTTTGAACTTGCTCCATCAAAATACAGGGTCCATAATACATTAACTTCTTCCATGTTACTCTTATCATCAACTAGAAAGATAGGCCTGACCTTCTCTTGCATCTCTCTCTCTTGAACTTGGAAAGAACCAATGTCAGTGTCCACAAAATAATTCATATTGTCCTCTTCATCCTCCTCAATCATATGTGGAGTTCTAGCTTCCCTTGAAACTTTCACACTTTCACCTTCAATGCTAAAAGTGGCAAAGGACAAGTCACATTGAATACTTCATCCCATGGGGGCACTCCACTTTATAGATAACAACATTCCATATTGAGGGGGAATAACGACTACAAGAACACTCATAGTTAATTGTTTGTCAGGAAATGTGGCTAATTTATAAGGCAAAGCCTTAATGGGACCAATAACTGGCACCTCTCTTGAGTCCATAGCTTGGCATCTTCCATGAGGTGTATCAACCTTTAGTCCCATTGACTTCATGATCTCTACAGGCATGACAGTGTTTGATGCTCTAGAATCAATCATGCAATTCTTCAATAATTTTCCATTTATCATGAGAGACAAGAAAAAAGGATCAATGGTCCCTGATGCAATATTTACAATGTTTTCATCCAAATACCTATAAGGAATCTCAGAGACAATTTCTTCATTTTTACTATCAGGTGTGTCATCTAAAGTAGCCACATGCTTGTCACCTCTGTTCATTTCTTGGACCTTTATGGAAGAGGCACCATTTACCCAATCCAAGGCCTTGACCTTGTGCTCTTCTATTCTCATCATTTCTAACAATGGAACCTTGACAATTATTTGTGAAAGCAATTTAGTCATATCAATGGGAACATAAGAATGGTTGCCCATATCTTCCTTAATCTCAGAGATACCCTTATCCTCTTTTTGGAAAATCAAGTCAGAGTTACTCTTTTGTACAAATTCATCTTCCTTTTGAGGTATGGGGACAACTACTTCTGATGTCCTTACTTTACCCTTAGGTATTGCAGTAGGCCCACTCTTCTTTTTTATTTTAACTCGACTGACAACACTAGCACCCTTTTCCTTTTCCTCATGTTGTTGTGTGTTCCTTTCAGAATTCTTGATAAACATGCTACCTAGTTTACCACTTGTGCCTCCAACTGTCCTACTTCTCAAATTGTAATTACTCCTAGCTTGAGTGACCATGTCTGCAGTGATTTGTGCAATTTCCTCATCAGAGGGTCTCCTTAAGGAAACATGTTCCTCACACTTCACTACACCACATCCAACATCATCAAATTCTTACTCCTCATCATCAGTAGAGTCAACCTCATCCCATGCATGTGAAGAAGTCATTCCACAACCACTCCTATCATACTACTCATCTTGTTCTTGGTTATCAGGTAAATTCAAAGCAATAACACAATGCTCTGGACTATGAGGAGACTGATAAATAGTACACCATGGGATATCATCATTCATGTTAACTAAATTTCTTTGCAAAGGATTAGGAATCCTATCATCAGGCCTATCCCTTTTAACTAGAAAAATGGGCTTGCCATCCTTCCACTGCGTATTGTATGGGTAATTCTACATTCTTGGTTGCCTGCTAAAATTACTTGAAGCTTGTCTATCATTTGTTGCAACCTTATTGTTTCTTTTTTCATTAGGCTTTAAAATATGTAAAGCACTTAGAATCTTCTTTAGATTGTCCTCCTCCTTAGGCTTAAAATTAGCAGACCCTCCCATTTCTTTCTTGTTTTTCACTTGAGGCCTATAATCATCTCTTCTCCCTAATTTTCCTGATATTCTTCTATTACTTTCTATGTTGATAGCCAACTTGTAAGCCTCCCCAAGATTTCTAGGGTTCTTATCCCTTAAGAGGTAACCCATCTTTGCATCAAAAGCATTTAAGTATGTCACAAGACACACCCTATCATCTAATCTCATAACTTATAGTAGCCTATGCATAGCCTTTTGGAACCTTATATTAAATTCAAGGACCTCTTCATTTTGATTTTTTTTTATGTTATTGAATTCATTCAAAATAAAACCCTCATTTTTTTTATCTCCATAATGCTCTTTGAAACAATTCTTAAATTCATTCCAAGATCCTATACTAGCATGGGGAAATCCTCTAAACCAATCCCTAGCATCCTCAGTCAGAGATTGTACAAATAACTTCATTACAACATCATCAGGCTCAACATTATAATCATCTATTACATCCATAAAAAATTTTAGATGTTCTTCACATGTAACGACATTGTTTCCAGTAAACTTAGGGAGTTTCTTTCTAATCTCATCAAGAATAACATTAGGATAACCAGGAATACCAAAAAAACTAAGTTGTTTGTACCTTTCATGAATAGGAACTCCATGTGGCGGATCCATTCCTTGAGATGTAGATGTCCTTGTGTTTGAACCATCAAGAATTTTAGTGGCACCCAGAATACCATTTGTTTGAGCTGCAAGGTTACCATGATTTCCACCTTGCCCCAAGAAAGAAGCAGCAACATTTGAAGGTCCTGAGGTATGCTTGAGAAAATCAATCTTCTTCCTCATTTCTATAGCAGTAGCCTCGAACTTTGCCTTCTCTAGTTCTTTAGCCCACATTTCTTTCTCTTTTCTAGCCCTCTCAAGGTCTGCATCTAATCTCAACCCTTGATCTAATGGGTTTTCCACATGAATCTATTCACTAATTTGCACTCCAACAGTTTTTTGTTTGCCCTTATCTCTAGGCCTATTTATCTCATGTGTTTTATACACAATAGGTTGTTCCTCTACTCTTTCAGGCTCTAGGAAAAAATTAATTGCCTCCAAAACTAACAACTACCTCTTTAGCTAATCAGCCCTTATCATTGCTTGTCTTACTTTGTCCTCTTTGTTATTTTCTCTTTGTTGCCTAATAGAAACTTATTCCTGGACTCTTCTTTCTAATTCATAGACCTCCTCAAAGATCTCTTCTAATTCAGGGGGAGTAGTCTCAGACTCATCATCTCCCACTTGAAATTCATCCTCATACTGGTTCAATCCCAAATCAACAGCCTCTTCATATTTTGAAATATTTTCTTCTTGACTAGGCTTGGTTTGAGTTTCTTGTCTTGTATCCTTTTTATTTCTCCAAGTATGAGAAAAATTTCTTTTCTTCTTTCCTCCCCTTGTCTGACTAGGCCTGGAAGTGCTTGGAATACCTTCTTCCATTATGTTTTCAGGATGTTCGTTCCTCCGGGACCTAGTACCTCTATAACTCATTTGATAAAAATCTACTGACTAGCACTGCTACAGAGATGTTTGATTCACCACCCAAGTATATTGGGAATCTTACAATACCACTTAACAAATATCCAAATGAGACTATAAGATAAGGGACAAGAATAACCCTATTTTTCAATGATGACCTACTGGTTACTATAGACTTGTGTAATACTTCCCCAGCAGAGTCACCATCTTATTGGTGTTCAAAATGGATGCTTATGCTCTCAGCTTGCAAATATACCCTCAGGTTGATTTTAGGATTGGTTAGTTCCAAAATGTATAAGGATCTTAGGGTAACTGGACCAACTATAGGGACAAGACTACCCTCTTCACTTCTGGCTCTGCAAAACCACGGCGGGTGCACCTAACCCAGTGAAAACTATACTTCACACACCAAAGAATGGGTCCAAACAATAGATTCAATAGTAAGAAAGTGCTAAATGATAACCTCACATTCATTGACTCTCCATTACTATAGGGTGTTACTACTATCAACCAAATACAATAAAAACTTGAGAAGGTGTTGATATATGAAGATGGAAAGAAGTAAACAAGAGGTAATCAAGCATTGAACTCAACTGAATATACTAATCCCTGATCAGTGCCATTATCCATTGGGAAAATCTCAAATATAGACATTGAACATGAACCAACTACTATCTAAGACTCATAGCCATAAATATAAACATTCCAGCCCATCCACTACTTATAACATCCTTTTATAGACAAATCAAAGTGAATCTATGTCCTATCCAAAGTATATTTCACTTGATCCTAGATCAAGAACTGAAGACTAGAACATATACAAAGGTAATCCTATGCAATAGATCAAAAAATCTAGAATTCACAAGATTGACACCAAGGAGAGACTTGAGAGCTTGAAATAATTGTATTAAGTATAATGAATCAGGTACATGTTCAAAGCAGAGAAGAGAGAGAAAACCACTTCAATAACCTGCAAAAGACTACAAGGAAATTCTATTCAATCTAATACAATATGATACTGCCTGCTACAACTCCCTGGAACTAATCAAGATCAGAACCCTTTCAAAATAAAACATTTTACTTCTTATACCCCTAGTCACCTTAGAATCCTCAAAAAGGATGCTTTAGGGTTTCAACAACTCAACCAACCAAAAAATACATTAGAATTTATTGTAGGGGAAGAAACATATGCAACTCAAAGAAAATGAATCTCAAATGGATCTGCAATCATCAAAATCCATGAGGACAGTACAAAACATCAAGGAATTGCCCTGAAAACTAGTCAAATCAGCCACCTGCAAACATATCTTGAGCACAAAACCATACTTCTCCTAGTACAAAAGTATCATGTCACCTACCATAGGGACCCTCAGACCAGTCTACAACAACCGGCACCACCAAATCAATTGAAACCGGCCATTAAAAACATAAATTTTTGTACCTTTTGTTGCCTGAAACCCTCTGCAAATTTGAATTTGAACTTCAATAGTCATTTTATGGCTTTAACAACAAATCGACAATCAACATTTAAAATCAGATCAACTTTAAGTTGCAACCGTTATATCTCTCCCTTTCGCGGTCTTTATGATCTTAACTCAACTGCCACCCTGGGTTTACCCTCTAGCGACCCTGCAACAATGCATTTCCAATTCATGAAAAGAAAAATTAACCCACCTTCTAACTCCATGACCTGGCGACCATAGGAAAACATTGATCTCAGTCCCACATTTAGTGAACTAGTGACAAAGGTCACCGCTAGTTCGCAAAACACTTTATCTATGTGCCAGAAAGTTGAGCAATTCCGTGAATGCTTGTTTGCTGAACCGCTAAAACACTTAGAGAAATACCACTATTTCATGTGAATGAGTGAAGCCTTCATAAATTTTTTAGACCGCCAAAACATTTATCAGAACCACTAAGCCTTCGCCAGGAAGATCAACGACCGTCTGAAGTTCTCATACCCATCTGAGATTCTATCAGATTACACGCCCACCATTAGATCAAGAATCTCCTCCCATCTCTAACAACCCTCTGACACAAAAAAAAATCAATGGTCATCGCAAGATCTTAAGCCTCTGACACACTCGATGAGATTATACACCGTTTGTCGATTCACTGACAGGATCGGGACCCACTGACACATCCAAAAACTAGGTTCCACTAAGACGATTCCACCTCATACTACATGGACCAATAAAAAAACCTCCAAATCATCTCCACCTGACATCGGGACCACCACCAAAGATACATTTGAGACAAATGAGATCAATAGCTGGTGTAAGATCTCAAGCCTCTGACAGATTCCTTGAGATGTTACGCCCATCATTGGATGGATTACGGATGTCAGGACCCACTTAAAAGGAAAGGCAACGTCACCCAATGAGATCAACGACGGTCTTAAGATCTGATGCATCTAACACATTACTTGTGAACATATGCCCACCATTAGATGGAGATGGTGTCAGAGCTGGGCCTAGGGAAAATAAAGGTTGCTGAAACATAGGAAAAATCAAAGCTCAGGACTTAGGCTTTCAGGGAAAAAATTAGGCACTGAAGGCTTAGGAAATATTAAAATTTGTCAGGGGTAGAAACTTAGGAAAAGCTAACATTGGGGCCGACCAAAATATAAAGCACGTGCATTTAAAAGTTTTTAACTGATCTGAAAAGGTAACATGAAATTAGAAAAGGGCTAGGACCTTTCAAAGGGTTTTTGTATGCAACGGCTATATTTTCAAAAATTTGAACCAGGGCTAAAGGCAGAGACCTAAAAATAACTACAGAGACCAGGGGAAAAGGGCTAGAGCCATGAAATTTTTTGCATGTGCTAACAGAGTTCTCATCTTTGTTCAAAGGTGTGGCTTCACCAAATTCAATATTAGATCATATTCTTCTTTAGAACATATAGGTAGAGTTTCTTCTAGCACTTTTTCCCTGATCCTTAGGTCTTCTTCATTTGCTTGTCTTTTAAGGTTTTCTAGAATGTCCCATACATTATCTAGTATTTCTATTTTCAATTCAAGAATTGTCTTCTTGATCTTTATCAAATGTTTGATAATCATACCATGAATTTCAAACTTATCAATCTCACTATATGATTCATAGAACTTCCCTATTTGATCAATTCTTCCCTCATCAACAATTCTTGCTTATAGAACTTTGACGCTAGGTCTGAATCCTACTTGAGGAGGTGCTTGAGTGTTTTTCTTGCTCCTTAATGCTCATGAGGATGGATAACTAGTGCTTTCTTCTTTCTTCCTCTTGAATAAAGGCTTATACTCTTGAGGAGTATCTTTGGGCACAGAAGGGGTACTATCTTCTTTATCCTTCTGACTGTCATCTTTTTCACCTTGGGATCTTCTTGTTCTTCTACTACGCTCTTCAATTATAGAGGAATCTTCTCATCCCTTGCTTTATCAAGGTCTTCTTGTGATACACCATGAATTCTTAGGATCTCTGATGTGACCTTTGCAACCTTTCTTTTTGTTGCAGCACTGTTTAGCTTAGCATCAACTTCTCTAGTCTTTTCTTCATAGGTTCCCCACCTAGGTTCATTGACATCCTTAGGGGCTGATAGCAGTACCTATGCATAAGCTTCAAGAGATTTTTCTTCAACTTCATATCCAAGTGGATGAATCCACTTAGTTCGAGGTTCCACATCTTCCATACATGTAGTATCTATCTCCACCATGAAGCATATTGTATCTTTATACTTTTGTAAAATACTCTTAGGAATCTTGTACCTCATCTGCATCTTAGCTCTAAAGGTCTTCAATTCCAAAGTAATGTAATCTCTAAGTGTGCTTTCTATGGTTGCCTTGTTTGATATCTGTGGCATGGTAGGAATGGACTTGTCTAGATACAAGTCTACTACTTTACCAACTATATGAAGGTACATATAGATGATTAGGGACCCAAACCTGAATACCTTAGTCTTGTCATTTTTTATAGCTTTGATATTGTCTATCAACTATGTGCGCAAGATCTCACAGAAGTTGAACTCTCCATCTTCTTACACAAGACGGATGGCTACTAGAATAGTGCATGCAGACATACTATTCATCCTACTGGTGTGATGAAATCTATAACCCAATATCATTGATATCAACTTGATGTCTGATTTCTCTATAGGCTTAATGGTCATGCCATGCTTATCACTCCTAGATTTACATACTTGCTCTACCATTTTCTTGACATCCTTACCCATAGGAAGGATGGAACCTGTCTTAGAAAGGCTTGTCATCTCATGAATGATGTCTCCTATGATTCTTAATGGTACATCTCCAATTGAAAACAAGTCATCATGGATTCTACTTAACAATATCTTTATCCATTCTTCCTCATAAAATTCATATGCCAAGGCATATTCAACAATGGGGTGATCATTCCATTTTTTGTATTCATCCATGAAGGTTTTGTCTGGTTTCAACATTGTCTCCATGTGCACCCTTAACCTATCCAGTCCAATAAGTTCCTTCTTACAATAGATGTAAGCCCTTATGTCTTCTACATGCATGACACCCATCGGTGTGTGGGAGAAAGCTCCCTCTAAATCATCTAGGGTTGACTTAAATGGGTTCCTCTTGAAAACATACCGCTTCTTCTTAGAAACATCAAAAGCAATGGGAGTGGCCATGACTTACTTGATATTCACTTTCCAAAAGATCTCTGAGATGTTCTGACGGCTTCTAAACCAGCACAACGAGCTAGGGTTTCTTGCAACCGATCAAATGCACTGCAATCTCTGATAACTTAATCTCCAACTCTTCACAAGAACTTCCAAGGCTCAATTTTCTCTCCAATCACTTTGAGTATGAATGCAATGAGTAAACAAACATCTTTTTATGTACTTAGAGTAAGAAATTCGCCATTAATGCAACTCATGTGAACCAGGTTGTCACTTCAAATTTTCAAACTTGAGTTCTGATAACAATCAGCATGTGCATTCTTACACAAAGGTTCCAATACACTCCAATAGCTTAACTCCAAAGGCGCATACTCTGATGATGAGTATACCAGCCACATAGGGGTCTAGAGCTAAATTAGCTCCCCCTATGACCTTGAAGGCCATTTATGTAGATGTAGAGGGTGCGTCCACTAGGGATGCATCCAATACATTACCATGAACATTTTCTTTCTTTCCATCTGACCAAATCATGCTCATGTCTTTTGATGCCTTCACAAACTTGACTTCTACTTCAGGATCCAAAATTGGTTCTTCGGCCTTTTTAGGGTTTTCCTGACCTTGCGTCCTTGATCTATAAAACTTTGAGATATGTCCAACCTTGTTACAGGTGTGAAAAATCACTAGAGGTCTATTATCCCTTGGCGCATTAACATGAGTCACCATTCTACATTATTTTTCTGTATGACCATTATAGTTACATATCTGACATGTAACATTCTGAGAACTTCTTGCATTGGTCTGATTCCAATTTCTTTGATTATGTTGAATCATGTGCTTCTTACTAGTCTTGCAATTTATTGCTCTATGACCAAATCTATTACATGTATAACAATAACCATTAAAAGGATTTACCTCTGTATAGTTCCTTGCAATGTGTCCATGCTTGTTACATGCAAAACAATTGCGTTCAATAGGCTTGTGCTCATTTTTAGGAGGACTACCATTGTCTTTGGTTTGATCTTCAATCTTCTCAGTATCAGTAGATTCCTTTTGTGTCTCCTTTCTTGCTCACATCTTATCAATCTGATTTTGTGCTTCATTGTATCCAATGCAGCTAGTGTCTCCTTTGACTATTCTTGCATACAACTGAGATTCTATCAAATTAGAACTGGTGTGCAATTTGTCAATGTGGTTCTTTGCATCTTATAATTCAGACTCCAATCTTGCTTTGCAATTCTTTAGATCCAAGGTTTCCAAATTTGCTTCCCTTAAATATTCATTGAGTTGAAGGTTCTCCTTTACTTGTTCATTGTAGACATCTTGATTGTTCATCAGTTTGTCATCAAGCTCTTCAAGCTGACTCACTAAGGATGCATTTTCTCCATTCAACTTCTTGACTTTTTTTTCAAGATCACTGTTAGAACATCCCTTCAAATCTTTTCTTAGTCTCTTGATATCTAATTGAGAATCACTAAATTTTTCTTTTAGCTTTTCAATTTCTCTTTCTGAGTTGTCTAGGTCTTCAAGAGCTTCTTCAAGATTCTTCTTCAAATCTTCTTTTTCCATGATCCCCTCAAGTGGTTAAACTTCTTTGTTGAGGACCAGAGCTCTGATACCAATTGTTGGAAACAATAGTCTGAAGGAAATTGCTACTCAAATTATGTATTGTCTTTGATGTCACACTATGTCATAATCTGCAACATTCAGTACCTACCGAGCTCAGTCGGTCTGCCAGGCAGTAATATTAGTGCTTACCGAGTTCACTCGGTTATCAAAGAAAATTCAGTGTTTACCGAGTTCAGTCGGTCGTCAAAGAAAATTCAGTGTTTACCGAGTTCAGTCGGTTGTCGAAGAAAAGATAGCATCTACCGAGTTCAGTCGGTTTTCAAAGAAAAAGGATTATCAGCATTTACCGAGTTCCCTCAGTCTCCGAAAGATTGTAAAAAGTTATGGTCACCGAGCACTGTCGGCCCTTGAAGGATTTTTGCAAATAAAGTTTGCTTAATTCAGCCGACTGTTATACTAAGTATTGTTGATTTGACAAATCTAAAATCATATAAATAAAAGGTCAAATGCGAAAGATGAAGAATGAAAAAGAGCAGAAGATATATAGAAGAGAGACAAGAAAGGTGTGTGCGAATTTGTGAAGGATGATCAGATATCCTTGAGGAGCAGCAGAGATATATTCGATCAGGAAGGATCACACTTATGTAGAATAGAGATCTGTAATCAGCAAGGCAGTTGCATTATTATACAGGTCATTTTCATTGTTACCTTCTTATCATTGTAATAGTGAATTCTAAATCTCTTAACTGAGTTGGTTTAACAGCCATATTGTAAATCCTCTAACAAGGTGACAATTCCATTGAATTGTTTTCAAGACCTCTTACCAGGCCACTCCTAGCAGGGTGTTTAAATCCTCTAACAAGGTCACACCTAACAGTGTGTTTTGTAACCTTTTACCGGGTTGGCTTCTAACTGGGCATCACTTCAGAAAAGTGAAAATTAGTATCTAGATACATTGGTGGTTTTTCCCATATTGGGTTTTCACGTTAAATCTTGTGTCTCTTGTGTTCTTAATTGCTATCTTAATCATATACAAGTGCTGATGAATATCTAAAGATAATTTTGCTAATACTTTCTACATCTTCAAAGTTACTGCAATCTATTTACCGAGTGTTAAATAGATAATATTCATTAAGATATCCTAAGGGATCTGGAAAGAAATAATTGTTAAGTGTTTTATGGTTGACTGATTCACCTCCCCTCTCAGTCACTTCATCGATATTCCATCAATTGGTATCAGAGCTTGTGGTGCTTGCAGGAAGGGTTTCAAGGACCTAAGCTAAAGATCAGGATGTCTTACAAGAGGGAAATTCCAAAGCTCAACAGAGATAACTTTTCAGCTTGGCAAGGTCTCATGTGACTTCATCTGGCTTCCATTGGTGATTCAGGATGCAAATACATTGATGAAGAATACACAGTTCCTACTGGCGCATTAACTGTTGAAGACATTGCAGAGAAAAAGACTCATAATACCATGATAATAGACTTTGCATCTGCTCTCAGCTATGAAGAATTTGATGATATTAAAGAATGCACTACTGCGTATGAAATGTGGATCAATCTGAAGAAAATATATGGTGGTGATGCAAATGTGAAAAGAGCTAAAGCAGAAAGCCTAAGAGGACAGTTTGACAAGATGAATATGAAGGAAGATGAAAACATTGCAAAATATGTTGAAAGAATCAAAGCAAGTGTAAGTGCAATTAGAGCTTCTGGAGGAACAATCTCTGATGAAACTATTATAAGTAAGGTACTCAGAACATTAATCCCTATCTATGCAATAAGAGTATCAGCCATTCAAGAAAGAAGATGTGAAACAAACCACAATATAACTTTGGATGCTTTAGTTGGAAGATTGACAGCCTTTGAATTAGACAACTATGACAACTATGTTCCAAGTTCCAAAAATATTGAGTCAGCATTTGAGGCCAAGGTTTCACTAAGGAAGAACAAGAAAATTAAAGAAGTTCAGTCAGAAAGTGAAGAAGTATCAGAAGAAAGTTCTAAAAGTGATCTTGAAATTGTAGAAGCATTACTTGCAAAGAGGTACTCTAAAGGGAAAGGTAAATAGAAAGGTAAAAATCCTTTAATCTATTTTTCATGTGAAGAAATTGGACATATTGCAGCTAGGTGCCCAAACAAGCAGGTCAAGGAAGAGAAGAGAGGTCACAAGTACTATGGCAAAAAGAATTTCAAATCATTCAAGGATAAAGGTAAGAAAACATGTTTTATAGCTAAAGATTCTGATGATAGTGAAGAAGAAATTGTCTTTATTGCTATAAAAGATGAATCTGATGATGATGAAGATAAGATGGCACTTATTTCTCATATAAGAAAAGATGATATATGGATAATAGATAGTGGATGTTCACACCATATGACTGGTGACAAGACAAAATTTGAATACCTAGAAGACTGTGATAGTGGCAATGTAAGATTTGGAAACAATGAACCTTGTTGTATAAAAGGAAAAGGAAGAATCTCATTAACCAAAGAACTCATATGTGATAATGCTTATTGGGTTGAAGGACTAAAAAATAATCTTCTAAGTGTAGCACAGCTAATCAATACTACTTTCAAGGTTGAATTCATGAATGGTCAAGCAAGACTGCTGGATGAAAAAGGAAAACTCATTGGATCAGGCAAACAAACAAAAGGTAACTTATTTTATCTTGATCTCAGTGAATATTCATGTTTTATTGCTCAAATTGAAGAAAGTTGGCTATGGCACAAAAGGTTATGTCATGTGAATTTTGATAACATGATAAAGATAAGCAAATTCAAGAACGTTAGAGGCATTCCTACTTTGAAGAAACCTGATACTGGTCTATGTAAGAATTGTCAGATTGGCAAAATGAGTAAAACTAGTTTTAAGAGTAAGAACTATCAGTCTACAGAAATTTTGGAAATTGTGCATACTGACTTATGTGGACCTATTGGAATACAAAGCTATACTGGAGATAAATTCTTTATTCTTTTCGTTGATGATTATTCTAGAATGATGACAGTTATGTATTCAAGAGAAAAGTCAGAAGCATTTGAAAAGTTCAAATGGTATTTGGCAAGAATGGAAAAGGAAACAGGGAAAAGATTGAAATGCTTAAGATCAGACAGAGGTGGTGAATTCATCTCCCATGATTTTAACAACTTTTGCATTCAAAGAGGAATCAAAAGACATGTATCAGCTCCTAGAACTCCTGAGCAGAATGGAATAGCAGAAAGAAGAAACAGATCTATTATGGATTGTGCAAGGACTCTAATGATAGAAAAGAACATCGCTATAAAGTACTGGAAGGAAGCTATTAGCACTGCAGTTCATACCTTGAACTGAGTACAATTGAAGAAAGACACATTCAAAACTCCTTATGAATTATGGTATGGCTATAAACCCAATGTAAGTTACATGAAAGTATTTGGAAGCAAGTGTTATATCTTAAAAGAATCCAGAAGAAATAAATTTGATGTGAAAAGTGATGAAGGAATATTCTTAGGATATTCTAGCAAAAGCAAAGCATACAAATGTCTGAACTTATCTACTCACAAATTCATAGAAAGTATACATGTAAAATTTGATGAGTTTGCAGAAAAGACTGAAGAAGAAAGCAAAAGGGAACTTGAAAACTACAGGAGATTCGTTTACATTGAACTTGAAACATTGGCAGACACAACTATCAATGAGGAAACTATATCTACTGAGCCGAGCATAGTTATCGAGTCACAGGAAGAAGTTCAAACCGAGTCACAGGAAGAAGTTCAAACTGAGTCACAGGAAGAAATTCAAACCGAGTCTCAGCCTGACGTTACCGAGCAAATATCTACCGAGCCCGAGAAACTTGAAGAAGAGATCCTAGAAGACAACAACATGACACATTCAAAAAGCAAGGAACCTATACTAGCCAAATATGTCAGAAGGAATCATACACCAGATCAAATTATTGGAAACAAATCAGATGGTACTATGACAAGAAGCAAGCTAAAAGGTACATGTCTGCTTACTGATTTTGAACCTAGAAATATCAAAGATGCATTGAAAAATGAAAGTTGGATTGAAGCAATGAATGAAGAATTAGAACAAATACAAAAGAACAAAACATGGACTCTTGTACCTAGACCTAAAGATAAGAATGTAATTGGAACAAAATGGGTATTCAGGAATAAGCTGAATGAAGATGGTCAAGTATCTAGAAACAAAGCTAGATTGGTATGTAAAGGTTATTCTCAAGAAGAAGGTATTGATTATGGAGAAACTTTTGCTCCTGTTGCAAGATTAGAAGGTGTAAGAACTCTACTTGCTTATGCAGCACATAAAGGATTTAAGGTATATCAGATGGATATAAAATCTGCATTTCTCAATGGAATTCTTGATGAAGAAGTCTACATTGAACAACCTGAAGGTTTTGTTGATCCAGATAAAAGGGACATGGTCTACAGGTTACACAAAGCATTGTATGGATTGAAACAAGCTCCTAGAGCATGGTATGAAAGACTCCATAACTACCTGATTCAGATTAATTTCAAAAGAGCCAATGATAACAGCAATCTGTATATTAAAGAAGGACCGGATGACAAAATTGTATTGGCAGAAATATTTGTAGATGATACTATATTTACAGGGAATGAGGATCAGTGCAAAGAATTTTCAGAGCAAATGAACAAAGAATTTGAAATGTCTATGTTTGGTTTAATAAAATTCTTTGTTGGTCTTCAAATTCAGCAAAGCAAGAATGGTATATACATTACTCAATCTAAATACATTAAGGAAATACTTAAGAAGTTTGGTATGGAAGATTCAAAACCAGTTGGTACACCCATGTGTACTGGACTAAAACTTACCAAAAATGATGATTCAAAAGAAGTTGATCAGACCTTATACCGATCTATGATTGGAAAATTGTAGTATGTAGTACATACAAGACCTGATATTGCCTTAGCAGTTGGTATAAAGGCTAGATTCTCAGCAAAACCTAAGGAAAATCATATGATGGCAATCAAAAGAATCTTAAGATACTTAAGAGGAACTGAAGAATATGGTTTGTGGTATAAATTTGGAGGCAATCTAGACTTAAAAGTATTTACTGATGCTGATTGGGCAGGGAACATTGATGACAGAAAAAGTACAAGTGGTGGAGCATTTTTTATTGGAAAAAGACTGGTATCTTGGACCAGTAAAAAGCAAAATTGCACATCTCAATCCACAGCTGAAGCAGAATATGTTGCTGCTGTAGTAAATTGTTCAAATATTGTTTGGTTTAAACAGTTATTACAAGGTATGAAGGTTGAAATCAAAGAACCCATTGTTATATTTTGTGACAATACCAGTGCAATAAACATTTCAAAGAATCCAGTGATGCATTCCAAAACCAAGCACATTGCTATTAAATATCACTTTGTCAGAGAATTGGTGCAGGACAAGGAAATCAGATTAAAATATATTCATACAAAAGAGCAGATTGCAAACATTTTCACCAAACCATTACCTAAGGATGCATTTGTGTATCTAAGAGGTAAGTTAGGGGTCATTCCCCTATCTGAGGCTCACTAAATACATTTTTAGTGATGCATCAACCAGAACATGATTGAAAATCAACTAGTTGATGCAGCATATTCAAGGAATCATTGCATATGAATCAGTACTTGAGGTACATTAATTTACACCGATAATATGTGAATTGTCTTTGGCATGTGTTGTCAAAGAGGGAGTGTTTTCTATGTCTTTGATATTACTTCAAATCTCCCTCTGTCTTTGAGGTACATTAATTTACACCGGTAATATGTGAATTGTCTTTGGCATGTGTTGTCAAAGAGGGAGTGTTTGCTATGTCTTTGCTATTACTTCAAGAAATTTTCAATAGTCAGAGGAAGAGTTTTCAAGAAACAGGAAGATTGCTGACATAGGGAGATTTGAATCTGAACCGAGCTAATTCTTTCAAATTTCTTATGCTATGACATATTGTGTTGCCATCAATGCCAAAGAGGGAGATTGTTGGAAACAATTGTCTGAAGGAAATTGTTACTCAAATTATGTATTGTCTTTGATGTCACACTATGTCATAATCCACAACATTCAGTACCTACCGAGCTCAGGTAGTCTGCCAGGCAGTAATATTAGTGCTTACCGAGTTCACTCGGTTATCAAAGAAAATTCAGTGTTTACCGAGTTCAGTCGGTCGTCAAAGAAAATTCAGTATTTACCGAGTTCAGTCGGTTGTCGAAGAAAAGATAGCATCTACCGAGTTCAGTCTGTTTTCAAAGAAAAAGGATTATCAGCATTTACCGAGTTCCCTCGGTCTCCGAAAGATTGTAAAAAGTTATGGTCACGAGCACTGTCGGCCCTTGAAGGATTTTTGCAAATAAAGTTTTCTTAATTCAACCGACTGTTATACTAAGTATTGTCGATTTGACAAATCTAAAATCATATAAATAAAAGGTCAAATGCGAAAGATGAAGAATGAAAAAGAGCAGAAGATATATAGAAGAGAGACAGGAAAGGTGTGTGCGAATTTGTGAAGGATGATCAAATATCCTTGAGGAGCAGCAAAGATATATTCGATCAGGAAGGATCACACTTATGCAGAACAGAGATCTGTAATCAGCAAGGCAGTTGCATTATTATACAGGTCATTTTCATTGTTACCTTCTTATCATTGTAATAGTGAATTCTAAATCTCTTAACCGAGTTGGTTTAACAACCATATTGTAAATCCTCTAACAAGGTGACAATTCCATTGAATTGTTTTCAAGACCTCTTACCAGGCCACTCCTAGCAAGGTGTTTAAATCCTCTAACAAGGTCACACCTAACAGTGTGTTTTGTAACCTTTTACCAGGTTGGCTTCTAACTGGGCATCACTTCAGAAAAGTGAAAATCAGTATCTAGATACATTGGTGGTTTTTCCCATATTGGGTTTCCACATTAAATCTTGTGTCTCTTGTGTTCTTAATTGCTATCTTAATCATATACAAGTGCTGATGAATATCTAAAGATAATTTTTCTAATACTTTCTGCATCTTCAAAGTTACTGCAATCTATTTACCGAGTGTTAAACAGATAATATTCATTAAGATATCCTAAGGGATCTGGAAAGAAATAATTGTTAAGTGTTTTATGGTTGACTGATTCACCCCCCCTCTCAGTCACTTCATCCATATTCCATCACCAATTGTTAGGAATGGGAACACTGAGAGGGGGGGGTGAATCAGTGTTCACTATATTTTAACTTTTCACTTTAATCTGAATACTGAATTATAAATCCTTGAGTACTAAATTAAACATTCACATAAACATGAAACATGAAATCAACACAAGACACCAATATGGTTACGAGGAAACCCAAATAGGTAAAAACACCGGTGGGACTTGATACCCACTAATAATCTACACTAGTGTTTTGAGATCCTTGTTATAAGATCCTTTACCCTATTAGGAGTAGCTTTACAATGCTTTTAGTATAGTAGACCTTGTTAAGTGTCAGACCCTGTTAGGGGAGTGGACTCACTATCCTAGAGCTCACTGCTCAAATGATGAAGGCTACAACCTTCTGAGATCAGATACACACTATATCTGCTGATGATCTGTTGCTGTGACACTGCTTGTCAGATCAGTTCCTTTGGTGTGCTAATGCTTTGACCTCTTGCAAAGCTCTAATACATCATATGCTCTCTTCGCATACCTTTTCTCTACTTCTCACAACTCTATTTCCACTTCCATATTGAATAATATGGGCACACCTTATATTTATGTGCTCATATCAAATATACATATAGGTCGGCCCTATAACTAATAACAAATAATGCTTCCAAATGAATTGGCTTAAGCGTGCTTATAATTATACAAGTACATATGTTAGAAACCTAAATACAATGGGTGCATAGCCTCTACAACATTAATTTACAATTGCAAACCAAAATAGTCACTATTGGGTCTATGCTCTATTTTTTGCTGGCACACACTGGCTATGCAACTTCAAATGACTGTAACTTTCACATCTTTGCATATGTAATTATGTGCTCTTAGAATAAGCATAATTATAGTCTAACAACCTTAACTTCTAGGGTGCATACCATAATTCATTCGTACGCATGGGCGTAGGTTCTCTAAGCTGCAAGAACTATGTATGTTGTCCAGTCTTCAACACTTAACTGATTTATGATCTTTACACTTAGTGCACTGACTCCAAACTGCTATATCAATTTGTTTCCATAATGAAAACACTATATCTAGTCATATACTTTAGTATAGACAACTTTCTAATAGATAGAAAGAGTACATCAGGAGGAGTAGTGTTTCTTGGTGACAGACTTGTCACTTGGACAAGAAATAAGCAAAATTGTATCTCTCAGTCAACAATAGAAGCGGAGTATGTTGCAACAGCCCTGAATTGTTCTACAATTGTTTGGATGAAGTGAATGATAAAGGATTTTTTGTATTCAGATTGACTATCCTATTGTTATACATTGTGATAATACTAGCACTATCAATATGTCAAAGAACCCTGTGATGCATGCAAAGACAAAACACATTGAGATAAGGTATCACTTCCTAAGAGAGAAAGTAGTAGAAAAAGAAGTTAAGTTAGACTATGTGAGTACTAAAGATCAGCTAGTAGACATATTCACAAATCCCTTGCCAAAGGATACTTTTGAGTATCTCAGGGAGAAGTTGGGAGTAATTCCCTTCCCTGATTCTGCTTAGAAGAAGAAGAAAGAGCATCAATCCTCAGGGACTGATGGATGGTTGACTACTCTACCTTAGGAATAGTACCAGTGCTTAAATTTTTTGGCACCCTTTTCCATTGATGTCAAAGGGGGAGTAATATATAGTCATGAAAAATAGAAGTAAAAGGAGTAATATACTAAGGGGGAGTAGTATTCAGTTATGGAAGTAATTCAGTTGAGGAAATGGAGAATGTTGAAGAATATTGCAGTAGATGGAGGACTCATCCTTGGGGGAGTTTTGAATAGGAAATGGAGAATTTTATAAAATAAATGTTCATTTGGGTTGGTGGTGTTTTTCATTCCATATGTTTCCATCAATGCCAAAGGGGGAGATTGTTGGAGATTTTCCAGCAAGCTAGTGCTGACTGTATGTTTGTCATTGATGACAACATATGGTAAGTATCATGTGTTATGTAGTAAGCTTTGAGTATATGTTGCATGGACATGTTATCAGCATGATATCATGGATGTAGAGGTTAACTATTAGTACAGATAGTTATATAGCAGCTTGTGTCAGCAATGTTCCTGACAAAGTTACAGGTAGTGTTCGGTGAATGATTGTCTATACAGTTATCATGGAGCCTTGTGCATTTGGATATGTGATGGAAACATGTTAGTGATGTTACATTCATAGATGTAGAGTTTTTTGATTGGTAGAAGTGAAGTTATACAGTCGCTATTCAGTAGTAGCAGTTTCCTCTATTTATTCAGAAGAGCCGATAAAGATTTTATTGGTTCTAGAGTTACGCCTATCATTTTAGTATGAACCCTTGGATTAGTTCTTAGAAAAGAGTTATTAATGTTTAGTTAAGAGTGCATGATGTAATTTATCTTGTAGGGAAAGTTTTAGTTAATTTTTTAGAGCTGACAGTGTGTAGCGTGCATCTACATTTATTAATATTAGACGGGTCCCAGAATGTGTTGCGTGCTTAGTAGAGCTGATAGAATTAGTATTGGAGTATGTTATGATATCTCTAATATGATTTCAAGGTGGTCCTAACAATCCAACTTAATTATATCATTTAGTGGAAAGATATTTATAGGCAGTCATTTGTGATTTCTAAGGTGTGGTTCAGAGTTGATTGTGAAGAGCAGAGTAGAGTGTGTGAAGTGTTGAGCTATCAGAAGAAGGTCTATGTGACCAAGTAAAGTATTTGTGATATACATTGGAACTGATCTAGATATAGTGTGTATCTATTATTTGGAAGGTTGTAGCCTTCACCCTTTGAGCAGTGTGCTCTCAGATAGTGTGTCCTCACCCCTAACAGGGTTAATTGTAAAAGACTCCTAATAGGGTCTGACCCTTGACCAGGTCTACTATACTAAACATATTGTAAAGAAACTCCTAACAAGGTTAAAGATATTCTAACAAGGATCATAATACACTAGTACAAAATATTAGTGGGTGTCAATTCCCACGGGGGTTTTTACCTATTTGGGTTTCCCCATAACCAAAATATTGTTGTTGTGTTCAAGTGTTCTCTCATTTTATTTATGCTTTATGTTTAAGTATACTTAATTGGATAAAGAATTGAAACTTTTGGATAACTAATTCACCTCCCCCCCCCTCTCAGTTATCTCTTGGGACTATTCCTAACATAAACATACAAAGAACACAGAAGGGATCTACCTACCATGGGGTTAGTATGATCATAAGATAATATATATATGATATTATTGTAAATGAATTGACATCATTCCCCAAAGAAAATAAAACTACAATCACAAAGGAGGAAAGATGACATAAGAGATACAAAGAAGAATCTTTTCAGACCATAACCTAGAGACCAAAAGAATAAGTGCTACCAAGTCACGAATCCAAGTAGATTTACACAAGGAAACATTTATGAGAAATAGCATAGTTACAACATAGCATGAAACAACATATAGAATAATAGAGATAAATATAGAGGATTGGAAAAATAGGTTTGATTCCTTCATCACCTTGCACCAATAGAGCAACAAGGGTTGTATAAAAGAATCTAACAACATTTAGAAAACACATTATGGGAGAAGCACAGTACTACAAACAAACACACAAAAAAGGCTACCATGAAGGACAAGCCAATCAAGCATGTTGCCTACTCTCCCCATCTTGTTCTATATCATTTAGGGAAGGTGGGTAACTCGCAAGTGGGACTATATCCAACACAGTAGGAATGATAGCCAGTTCCAAACAAGGATCCTCTTGAGAATCATCATGTTCGATACTAGGTGTAATTGTCAATTGTGATGAAAGCATATTAGGTAAACTAGTATCAATGTCAATAGTCTCATATTCATCATTATCATCATCAAGAGTATCTTCTTCATCCAGATTAATCAAAATAGGATCTAAGATATGAATAGAATCATCATAATCATGCATCTTATCATCATTATTAACATTAACTTCTTCTAGCACATCATGCATAGATTGATCAAAATAAGGTAAAGATCTTTGAATAACAAAATTACAAGCCTTAGCTTGAGCATGACACTTTTTACAACGTTCATTAGCAGATTGATTATGTTTTTCCTTGAAATATGTTGAGAACTAGGAGGAACAACTATCGGATCCTTCATAGGTTCTATAGGAGGATTAGTAGGATTCTTAGCAGACTAACAAGCAACACTAGGAGCTTTATTAATAGAAATAGAATCCATAGATAAAGGAGGTATGGAAGGTGTAGGAAAAAGACCATGATTAAGCTCCATCAGAGGCATGCTTAACTTGAGAATCTTGTGATGTTTATAGGCTTGATATGAGCGGAAAATATTATCAGGTCAAGAAGGACATGAATTAGGTAATGAAGGCCAAAAGAATTCAAGGGTGGCACAATCCCTAGGCCTAGAAGGTTGATATAAACTATGATTTATAGTTTTTACTTCATCATCATGAATGAAATTAAGTCATTTATGAATAGGAGAAGCAACAACATGCATGGCATTCAACCATGACAAACCAAGCTTAACTTGAAATTGATCGGAAGTAGGAACAACAACAAAGGTAGTGTTCACAATTTTACCACAAAGTTCAACCGAAAAATCAATAGAACCAAATGATGGATAAAGAAAACCATTACAAGTTTTAATCCACACATCGGATGTATCATAAGAATCACATTGCAGGTTTTTCATAAAAATATTTTCTTCAATAATAACATTAACTAAGGATGTAGGATCAACTAGAAAACCATAGGTAGGTATCTTAGAAATCCTAGCATAAATGTAAAGGGGACCATCAGGAGCTTTAATAGTCTCAGAATCATCAAAGTTAATCAAGATTTCTCGAGGTCTTTTATTCTTAGGTTGTTTTCAAGGTTTATGTTGAGATTTCAATTTAAGCTGTGGTTTTGGTTTAGGTTGAGGTGGAACTTGAGATTTAATTTGAAGTGGAGGTTGAGGCTAAGACTGAGGTACAAATTGAACAACATGCTCCACTTGATTAACAATGTGATTAAGGTCATCCATCTTTGAATCATACACAATATCCATAGAAGATGGCTGAGAAATGGTATTAGTATCATGTGTAGGTAAAGGATTCGTATAGATTTGAAGGTTTTGATTAGGAGGAGAGATGGATTTGTTCCCACTACCATCAAGATTATCAAAAAATAACACATTAGAGTCGATTAAGTCCTGAACCTTATGTTTTAAATATAACATTTCTCAGTGTCATGACCATTCTAACGATGATATTGACAAAAATCTTTAGGATCAAAAGATTTAGATGCTATCATTGTAGGTAAGAGAGGTTGAATAGGAGGTAAAGTAATCATATTAGCAGTTAACAACCTATTCATAATAGAATGTAAAGATTCAGAAAGAGGATTAAACATATGATTTAATTGAAAAGCAGTTGATGCAGAAGTGGCATTGTGAGATGCAACAACAACTTGATTAGAAAATTCATTTTCTTGTTTGTTTATCTTGACATAGTTGTTGAATTTTTGGAATTTATTTGGATTAGGAGCAGCATCAGTCTTATCAACTAGAACATGACCCATTGGAGTTTTGTTCTCAAATTGACTCACTTGTAATTGATAATGATGAAGCACTGTACAAAGTTGTTGAAAAGAGGTAAATTAAGTAAGAAGAATCTTATCTCTAATATCCTTATGCAAATTTGAAATAAACATACATTGAATATCAATATAAGGAATAGGATAGGAAATCTGAGCATGCAAATGCTTAAATTTACCAATAAATTCAGTCAATTTTTCCTTAGTACTTTGTTTATAATGCATGAAATCAGTCAAAGACACTTGCAGACCAATGTTATTTTTAAATTGTTAAGTAAAAGGGATTAGAAAGTTTTGGAAATGAGTCAATAGAATAAGGAGGCAAGGAAAAATACCACTGTAAGGCCTTGTCATGGAAGGTTCTAGAAGACAACTTGGCTAAAATCCTATGGTCATGAGCATAATCACTACATAGGATTTAAAATGTCTTAACATGGTGAACAGGGTCTCCTTTTCCATTGTAATTCTTGACACGAGGCATATCAACTTGCTGAGGAACAGGAGTATGAATGATATCTAAGGACAAAGGACTTCCCATGTCACATGTAGGAATGCTAAACTTTTTTTGAGTCAAGGATTCTAGTTGTTGTTGTAAAGATGACATAGTTTGAGCCAAACTGATGATTGTTGAATCATTAGAAGCAATAGGAGGAATAGCAATATTATAAACACTAGGTAAAGTGTAAGAAGATGCCAGAATGGAAGACACAATTGGAGGAACACTTGGAACTATAGTTGGAAGACAATTGGAATAAGTAAAAGGAACATTATGATAAGAAGGTTGTGATGTAGGAAGGGACATAGGAGGAATACTCGTAGCAATAGAGGGAACCGTTGTAGTCACCAAAGAAGGAGTGTAAGTAGGAATAGTAGATAAAGGAACTAAAGAAGGTTATATACTAGTAACAAGAGGAGTCAACCCTAACTCTTGAGCTTCTTGAGCTAAAGTTTTAACATTTGAATGCACAAGATGAGTAACACCACGCAAGAGATTAACACCTTGATCACTATCATGAAGAAATTTTTTAAGAGTGTCAATAGCTTGAACAAAATCTTGATTATGGTTTTATTGAATAAGCCAATTACCCATTTTATCAAGTTCAGTTGAAATTTTTTGGACTTGTTCAAGAGGAACTCTTAAAGAATCCTCCTATCATGAGATGAGTGAGAAGATTTTTACTCCATAATAGGTTTGGAATCATGAATAATGAAATTTTCATCTGGGATCCTAAGAAAAGGAGAGGCAGATTTAGAATCAAAGGCACCCATGAGTCTACAACTTCTTCTAACCAGAATGCTAGAGGTAGGACTAGAGGAAGTAAAGTGCATATACCAATGGAATGCAAATGAACTAAACCAGAAGAACACAAAGCATGAATAAGTTATAGTTTTTTTATTTTTATTTTATATGAGATACAAAAATATCAAATAAATCTAATACATGTAAGATCTAACACCATAAAAGAAAGAGTTGAACCATAAATATGATAGGGCATCCAATTCCACAAAAGAAAAGAGGGTAAGCTTGTCGGGTTCACAAAAAATGTAAGATATAAAAATATATGTTTGATATATTTTTATATCTATGGGGGTTTTTTTGTGGAGGGGAATACAAGATCCACTTCTAAATCCAAATTCCCAAGAGAGAGATCCAAATTGATCAACCAAAAGGTTAATGCACAAAAGAACCAATCTATGGAGAATATGAATGAAGGAGAAAACCTTATATTTGGTTATGAAAAGTATGTGCTCAAAATCTAAAATGAATAGAAGAAAAATAATAACCTCAAAATAGGGAAAATCTGGAAAAGCCTAATTTTTTCTGTCTATGTTTAGTTTCAGAAAATTTTGCAATCTGCACCAGACTGGAAATGTCAAGACAGAGAAAACCCCAAAAAAAATTTATCTTTCAGAGCCAGGTCGACTTTGACCCAGATAGTGGGGCAAAATCTTACCCCCCATTAAAGTTTGACTTTGACCCAAAATAACTCTCATAGAAATTTTGTTTGTGAATCTCAAAAGTTCACTGAAAAGGTTATCCAAATCTGAACTTCAATTCACAGTCCTATACCTTTACCTGCAAGAAAAAAGGTTTTTGTTATTTGTATGGGGGGTTTGCCTTGGTCAAACCCAAATTTGGAATCAACCTTGAAATATAATTGAAATTGCAATGCAAATAAACAAAGTAAATGGAACTATTCACCTTGCTTATGTTGAAACCCTTGTGGAGGATTCGAATCCTTGAATCCACAAGTATGGATGTAGAAATATATGTAGGATGTCTCAAATAAATGGAGTTGGATATTCAACACCAATATTGAATGGATCTTGGACTAGGAGGAATCTTGAATGAATGTGAATGGAGAAATCTTCAACAAGAAGGCTCCAAAGAGATTGAGTTCTTCAATGGCTAACAATAGATCTCCTTGATGAATGATTGAATGCTTGGATGCTTGAATGCTTGAGGATGAATGAATGCTTGAATAATTTCCTTCTCCTTCTTGCTTTATTGATCACTTGATTTCACTTATGCTTGATTTCACTTGAGAGCTAGATGTCTAGATCATGAAAAATGCTTGGTGAAAATGAGAGGAGGAAGGATTCCTTTTATAGTGATCTAGGGAACAAACTTCTAGAGAGGATGACATTGGAGAGTTAAATCCTAATTAACCTTAACCCCTAGAAATGGACCTAAATTAAATATCATTTAAGATTTTACCATTCTGAAATCTGAAACAACCGACCCAGAAGAAGGAAATAAAACTTTCCGAAGCCCGACATCCTGAAACTCCCAGAATCTAAAATTTGGACCTAGGGTCAAAGTCAAGGTTGAATCTACCCTAGGTCAGAGTTAAGGTCAACTTTGAACTAGGTCAAGGTAGAGGTTGACCTTGATGCATCAGGTCACCATTGACCCAAAAAGTTAAAGTCTTCAGTTTCTCAAAAAAAGTTGTCAGAAAGAGGCTAGAAATAGGGGGAGAGAAGTAGAACAGGGGGGAAACAACCAGATCTAGTCAAATACCCATTCAAGGCACTTGACATGACTCCAAAAAAATTACTTAGAGGGATAAATATTCTCAACATGGAAGTGCTTCCATTTTAAGATGATATAGGTATTTCTCTTTCTCTTCTTTCATCAGAATTTCCATCATTTTGTGAAGACTTTTGTTGGACCGGGCAGCCTCAACATTGCGCTGGGTTATTTCTTTGTCATCATTACCAAGGATTTAAAAGATACTCAGGGCATGGAATTCTTCTTGGTTATCTTGAGCTTAATCTTGATCATGATCATGAGCTCTGTTGTACTCTCTATCTTGATTTTTGTGTGACATCTTGCTAGTGTGCAATTCAGCAGTGTGAGCAGACTGAGTAGGAGGAGGTTCACTATGATGAGAGGTCACTACTAAGGAAAATTTGGTTTTTTCAAAAGGATTAACCTCTGGAAAGGAAACCTTGGGTTTCATGAAAGGATTAAGTTCTAGCAAGGAAACGTGGGGTGCCTCAAAAGGATCAATCTTTGACGATGATTCTTCAGAGTCTTGGTGTTCTCGAACCAAGGGATTCCTGGCTTGACTTAAGTTCATAGTATGAGTATGTTGGATACAAGGTCTAATGACAAGAGAAGGAGAGAAAAAGGACTCCTCTCCAAACATTTCAGAGGAAGAACATGAAGATCCTCTATGACACTTAGATTGTATGGCAATCTCAGAATGACCTCTTCCTCAGTTGCGAGCTCTATCTCTATCCTGTCTGGTGAAATGTGGAGGGAACACATTGCCACTTCAATTCATTAGAAATATAGACAAGTATTAAGTAATGAGAGAGGACTTAGGATTATGCTCAGAACTTTGTCTCTGGGAGAGCAAAAAAAGTGATAAAAGTGAAATGAACCCAACACAAATCATTGAGAGTAAGGCTAGAACAGCCAAGATGTGACTATTGTGTCGCAAGGTACAAGAATACAATAGAAAAGTGTTAGGAATGAATGAAAAGTATTTTGGAATTCATTCTGTAGCAGTTGTTGTTGCATTCATGACTTGGATTGTCATTGATGTCAACACAGTGATATTCTGGATATTAGCAGGAAAGTAGGTACAGTTTTTTTTTGCACACATGTTGTATTGTAGATTGGCTTTTGCATAGTTGATGGTATGTTATTTGGTGTGTTATTAACCTATGGTTAACAGCACAAAAATAAATTCATTCATTCATGAGATTTATGAGAATTTTGGTGAAAGCAGTGTTTAGACAATGTTTCTGTGAAGTGATTTTCAGAAATCAGAGGATATCTCTTAGCTGGGATGGAATCTAATTTTGCACAGTTAAAGGGATATTGGAAACTCATTAATGATGATGTGGTTCATAGAAAAAACTTTGAAGATATGTTTGGAGAAAGTTACAGTATCTGGAAGCCGATAGTTTTATGTGAATTCTGTGTGTAGCGTGTAGAATTTATTATTTTGTAATTGAGAACCGACTCATTTGTAATTATTTGAGTTTGGTATATAAGACGGAATGTTTTCCTTGTTTTAAAATGTACTATGAAGATTAAGATGAGAATATATGCATGAAGTGAAGAAAAGAGCTAATTCAGTGATGAAGGAAGACTTGTGAGTACAAAGATCTGGAATTGTGATCTTGTGTAGCAGAGAGTGCGGTTTTGGCATAGTGTGAAGGAGGTAATATATTTCATATTATTTTGTTGAATAATTCTAAGATCTTTTGGACAGTGGGTTTAGAGATCTTGCCTTGAAGCTATTTGGGCAGTGGGTCCTTCTATCTTCCATAAACTCTTAACTGGGTTAGAATCTTTTAACAGGGATTCAAAATCTCCTAACAGGGATTTATATGTACTGAATGTATTTCATAAGAATCCTAATAGGGTCCATCCTCTAACAAGGAACTTTCATATTAGTGCATCATTTTGTGGGCATCATTCCCACCAGGGTTTACTCTTTTCAAGAGGTTCCCTAGTCAACATATCTTGTGTTATTGTGCAATTGTGTATGGTTATCTTTCTATGGTTGATTAGTACATTGATTATATTATTTAAAGTAGTTGAATGGTTAAATTATCTGATAACTGATTCACCCCCCCTCTTATTTATCTTGGGGTTCTTTACTTTCTAACAATTGGTATCAGAGCGGTAGGTCCTTGAAAGAAAAGTTAAACAACTTAAGGAGATCCATGGTGAATTTCAGAAAAGAAAGCCCTAAGTTTGATGGAGTAAATTTTGATAGCTGGAAAGAAAAGATGAAGACTCATCTATTGTGTTTAGGACCAAGTTATTGGTTGATTACAAAGAATGAGAAGACTATCATTGAGGAAAAAAATCTAGAGGCAATAACTAAAGATGAACTAGATCTATTCATGTGTAACATACTTGCAAGAGAAGCACTTTTGTCAGCACTACTGAGAATGAATATAGTCAGGTAAGATGTTTGAAAACATCTCATGCAATTTGGGAAGCTTTACATTCCACTTTTGAAGGTGATGAACATGCAAAGAAGGCTAGATTACATAATTGGATTTGTGCATTTGAAGATATCAGAATGATGGAAGATGAATCTATTAGAAGCTATATTGGTAGGATGTCTGAGATTGTAACAGGAATAAAGTCTTGTGGAGGTGATAAGATAGAGAATGAAGTGATATGGAAAATTCTGAGAACTTTGACACCAGTATTCAAGCAGACAACATAGATGATTGAACAAGTGATACCTTGTACATCAAACTTTTCAAGAGAGACTCTTCTTGGAAGATTAGAAACAACAAAGATGAACTTGAGATTATCAGGAGAGCTAACTAGAATGGAAATAGCATTCAGTGCTCTAAACATTAGACCTACAAGAATTACTAGTGTGAATGGAGATTATGCCAGCAGTAGCAGATCTAAATCTGAGGAAGATAAGAAGATTGAAGAAGGTATTGCATTACTTGTAAAAAGAGAACCAGATGGTAAGAAAATCTTTAAATGTTGGACTTGTCAAGAATATGGTCATTTTGCATCTAAATGTCCTAAAAGAGTTAAGAAGTATAGAAGCAACTTTAAACCTAGGAGATCTAAAGAATGTTATTATGCAAATGATGAAGATCTTGAAGCAGGAATTGAAAAACATTTAAGTGACAGTGATAATGATAACTTTGAGGAAATAGGATTTGTAGCAATTAAAGAAGAAAGTTCTGAATCTAATAAAAGGGAAGAAAAAGCATTAGTTTCACAAGTTGAAAAGAAATCTGATTGGATTATAGACAGTGGTTGTTCACATCATATGATTGGAGATAAAAGAAAGTTTGTTAAGTTAGATAATTATGATGGAGGAATTGTTAGGGTTGGTAACAATGCACCTTGTTTGATTAAGGGTATAGGATCTATTACTCTTGATGGAAAGACTAACACTGATGATGTTTACTTTGTTGATGGATTGAGACATAATCTACTAAGCGTTGGACAATTGGCTGATAAGGGTTATCAAGTTTGGTTTACTGAGAAAACTTGTGTGATAAAAGATAAAGATGGAAATCTAATTGGAAAAGGATCTAGAACCAGAGGTAATGTATTTTAGTTGAATCCTACTGAGATGACATGTTTGATGACTAAGATTGATGACAGTTGGTTATGGCATAAAAGGTTTTGTCATATAAACTTTGACAATATTGTCAAGGTGAGCACTACAGTTGCGGTAAGAGATTTACCTAGAATTATGAAACCTACTAACATGATTTGCAAATAATGTATGATGGAAAAGCAAAAAAGGAGTTCATTTCCCAATAAGAAGTTCACATCGACAGAGAAGCTAGAGATTGTTCATATATACTTGAGTGGTCCTACTAGGACTAGAGGATTCTATGGAGAAAGGTATTTTATGATTCTTGTTGATGATTTTACAAGGATGATGTGGATTGCATTTTTGAAAGAAAAATCTGAAGCATTTGATAAATTTAAGATCATGAAAAGCAAAATTGAGAATGAATCTGGAATGAAGATTAAGTGTCTAAGATCTGATAGAGGTGGTGAATTTACATCTAGAGAGTTTAACACCTTTTGTGAAATGAATGGTATTAAGAGACAACTTTCAGCCCCTAGAACACCAGAACAAAATGGTATTGCAGAAAGAAGTAACAGGTCAATAACTGAAGTAGCAAGAGCTATGTTGTTTGAAAATGATTTGGCTAAGACTTTTTGGAGAGAAGCAGTGAACACAGCAATATACACTATGAACAGAGTACAAATCAGAGTAAATACAAACAAGACACCTTATGAATTATGGTTTGGACATACACCCTCAGTTAAGCATTTTAGAATTTTTGGAAGTAAATGTTATATAAAGAGAGATGATGATATAGGAAAGTTTGATCCTAGAAGTGATGAAGGAATATTTCTTGGATATTCTTTAAAAAGAAAAGCATATAGATGTTATAACAAAAGAACTAAGACTATTGTTGAAAGTGCAAATGTAAAAGTTGATGAGAAATTTAAAACTCAGGAAAGAATGCTTGATTGTGAATTTGATGGAGAAGCACAACCTCAGCCTAACATTGAAAATGCAGAATTATTTTTTGAAACTAACAGTGATTTGCTGAATGAAAGTCATACTGAAGAAATAGAGAAGAAAACAAAGAAGAAAATAGAGAAGAAAACAGAGAAGAAAGCAGAGAAGAATCTACAGTTGGAACAAGATCAGTAACTATGACACCTAACATGTATACTTCAAGACATCACCCTATTGAGAAAGTTATTGGAAGTTTAGATAGAGGAGTTTTGACTCGAAATAAGGTACATTTATGTTTGATTTCTCAAATTGAATCTAAGACTACCAATGAAGCTTGTGAAGATGAACATTGGATTAATGCTATGAAAGAAGAACTAGAGCAGATTGAAAAAAACAAGACATGGGAATTGGTCCCTAGACCTGAAGACAAGAATGTGATTGGAACAAAGTGGGTATTCAAAAACAAGATGAATGAACTAGGAGAAGTGATAAGAAACAAAGCAAGATTGGTATGTAAAGGATATTCACAACAAGAAGGAATTGACTATGAAGAAACTTTTACACCTGTGGCCAGACTTGAAGCAGTGAGAATGTTTCTAGCATATGCAACTTACAAGAAATTCAAAGTGTATCAAATGGATGTGAAGTCAGCATTTTTGAATGGTGAATTGGAAGAAGAAGTCTACATTGAGCAGCCTGAAGGTTTTCCTTTGACACAAGAAGGAGATATGGTATGTAAGTTAAAGATAGCTTTATATGGATTAAAACAAGCACCTAGAACCTGGTATGCAAGATTGGATAAGTATTTATTGAAATTGGGATTTATAAAAGGAACAACAGATAGTAACTTATACACAAAAGAAATTGAGAATGGTTTGCTGGTTATAGTTATATTTGTTGATGATATTATCTTTGGAGGAGAAGATGAAGCTAGTGACAAATTTGTAGATGAAATGAAGACTGAATTTGAGATGAGCATGATTGGAGAAATGAAATATTTTTTGGGATTATAGATAACACAATGCAAGGAAGGTATATTTGTAAGTTAGACTAAGTATTTGAATGACTTATTGAAAAGATTTTGAATGGAAGATTCTAAACCTGTTGGAACACCTATGGTAACCGGACATAAGTTATCCAGCAAAGATGAGACACCAGCAGTTGAGCAGAAAAAGTATAGATCTATGATTGGAGGATTATAGTACTTGACACATACAAGACCTAATATAGCACATTCAGTTGGGATTGTAGCAAGATTTCAAGAAAAACCTAGAGAATCACATTATGCAGCAGTAAAGAGGATACTGAGATATCTGAAAGGAATAATGGATTATGGATTATGGTATGAGAATTCTGATGATTTTACTGTATGTGCCTATATTGATGCAGATTGGGGAGGCAACATTGATGACAAGAAAAGCACCAGTGGTGGAGCCTTTTTTCTTGGAGGAAAATTGGTCTCTTGGTTAAGTAAGAAGCAAAATTGTACTTCACAAAGTACAACAGAAGCAGAATATGTTGCAACAACAAATAATTGTAATCAGATTATTTGGATGAAGCAGATGTTGAAGGATATTGGAATAAAGTTTGATGAGCCTGTTGTTATACATTGTGATAACACCAGTACAGTGAGTATGTCAAAAAATCCTATTTTACATTCTAAGACTAAACATATCGAGATCAAGTATCATGTTGTAAGAGAGAAAGTTTCAGAAAAAGAAGTAAGATTGGAGTACATAAGCACAAAGGAACAGATAGTAGATATATTTACAAAACCTTTACCTAAGGATACATTTGTGTATCTGAGAGGTATGCTTGGGGTTATGCCCCAACCTATTTTTGAGAATTGATGTAGATGATTGCATCCGTCTAGTGGTATATGAGCCCTATCTTTCTTCTGGATTGGATGTTGGAACTTCCTCTATGGGGGAGTTTATGAGATGAGTCATGAGGACTCTTGTTATTGTATTTTTCTGAAAAAGTGTCTTTTGACATTAAGTTGTTGTTGACTTATTGATGGAATTTCTATCATTGATGTCAATGGGGGAGAGATATACATGAAAAACATTGTGGATTGTATGAGAGAGCTGAATAGGAAAACAAAGCAAGATTTAATTTGATATTTTGCAGTGATGTTGCAGTATTGGATTTTTGGAACATTGGATGTTTTTCATCTATGTTGCCATCAATGCCAATGGGGGAGATTGTTAGGAATGAATGCAAAGAATTTTGGCAGTCATTATGTAGCAGTTGTTGTTGCATTCATGACTTGGATTGTCATTGATGTCGACACAGTGATATTCTGGATATTAGCAGGAAAGTAGGTACAATTTTGTTTTGTGCACATGTTGTATTGTAGATTGGCTTTTGCATAGTTGATGGTATGTTATTTGGTGTGTTATTAACCTATGGTTAATAGCACAAAAAGAAATTCATTCATTCATGAGAGTTATGAGCATTTTGGTGAAAGCAATGTTTAGACAGTGTTTTTGTGAAGCGATTTTCAGAAATCGGAGGATATGTCTTAGCTGGGATGGAATCTAATTTTGCACAGTTAAAGGGATGTTGGAGACTCATTAATGATGTTGTGGTTCATAGTGAAAACTTTGAAGATATGTTTGGAGAAAGTTACAGTATCTGGAAGCCGATAATTTTATGTAAATTTTGTGTGTAGCATGTAGAATTTATTATTTTGTAATTGAGGACCGACTCATTTGTAATTATTTGAGTCTGGTATATAAGAAGGAATGTTTTCCTTGTGTTAATAAGTACTATGATGGTTGAGATGTGAATATATGCATGAAGTGAAGAAAAGAGCTAATTGAGTGATGAAGGAAGACTTGTGAGTATAGAGATCTGGAATTGTGATCTTGTGTAGCAGAGAGTGCGGTTTTGGCACAGTGTGAAGGAGGTAATATATTTCATATTATTATGTTGAATAATTCTAAGATCTTTTGGACAGTGGGTTCAAAGATCTTGCCTTGAAGCTGTTTGGGCAGTGGGTCCTTCTGTCTTCCATAAACTCTTAACCGGGTTAGAATCTTTTAACAGGGATTCAAAATCTCCTAACAGGGATTTATATGTACTGAATGTATTTCATAAGACTCCTAACAAGGTCCATCCTCTAACAAGGAACTTTCATATTAGTGCATCATTTTGTGGGCATCATTCCCACTGGGGTTTACCCTTTTCAAGAGGTTCCCTAGTCAACATATCTTGTGTTATTATGCAATTGTGTATGGTTATCTTTCTATGGTTGATTAGTACATTGATTATATTGTTTAAAGTAGTTGAATGGTTAAATTATCTGATAACTAATTCACCCCCCACTCTCAGTTATCTTGGGGATCTTTACTTTCTAACAAAAAGGACATATAATAGAGAGACAACATGAGTTTAAGAAATAATCACTTAGTTCTCAAACTAAGACATCTAGTTTCAGGTAGTGGACAATAGGAGAATAGGTCGATGGACCCCAAATGAAAACTAGATAAGATAGAAAATTGACCAACTGATGGGAATAAGCTCATTGTTTTGAAAATCAGGGGACAGTCTCTCGTAACGAAATGAAATCTTGCATGAGGAAGTACCAGACTACGCGTGAAGATGTGTTGTTTCACATGAGAAAGTGCACAGAAAGTTGAAATCTTGCACGTAAAAAGAACAAAATTTGACAGTTTGGCATGGTTTTTGCGACAAAAACAAATTTTGAGACATAATGTTGGCCATTCTTTGATAGAATATCCAGCTTTTAGACAAATTTTAGACAGTTCAAATTAGAAAACTCAACTTCTAAATGCATCAACAGATTTCTATCATGATCAGGCACACAGGACAATAATCAAGGATTTCAAGAAAATAATGTCTTCAAACAATGAGCAAGGGACAAAGAAACCTTGCGCATGAACAAGAATATGTGACATAGTATTATATTCTCTAAGAGTGCTACTTGTGTATGTTCTCAAAGTTTTTTGCAATCATGCACATAGTCCTAGAAAAATAAAAAGTTGGTTGCACTATGGTTTGTAGTAATGGTCAACTCTACAACTTTTGCAATCTCAAGAGGGTGAACTCCAATCTAGGCACACTAGGATTTTGACACATTCTGAGAATTTAATCAATCGAAGATGCTGAGGAGATCTGATAGCCCAACAAGAAACTAAACCCATGGATATTTCTTTCATAAGGACATTTTTATAGTGGTTGTTGCTACCACAGAAGAAATAATTATTACTTCTTGAGGTTCCATCCATGTGGTTGACCCAATAAAAGGAATGTCTACTATGGTTAACCCTCTCTAATTAGGAAGACTCACAAAATAGACCACATGGGGACTTAGTTTAGATTCAAGGATCTAAGTTTCTGATGTTGCCCAAAAAGGGCATAGAGCATAATCCTCTAGCCTCTTCACTTCACCAAAACATAGCAAACAGATTGATTGACCCGCTAAATTGAAACCACCTCACCAAGGTTTGTGTGTCAACAACAATGCCTACCGAGCTCTCTAAGTGGGTCCAAGAGAGAACACACTGTCAAAGATGAAGACTAAACCAAGTAAGACCATGAGATGACAACAAATCCTTCCCTACCTACAAGGGGATCTATCTTCGAGAAGAGCTTCGCATGCAGAACAAGCGAATGAAGCCCACTCTCTCAAGAATGCCAAAAATAGTGTTCATAGGGCCTAATTACTAGGTGAAAAAAATATGCAAAAAGTAAATCTAGATTCTTTTTAGGGCCAAAAATTGAATTGTGATTTACCAAAGTAGGAAACACTCAAGCCATACATGTGAGAGATTCATTTTAATGTCCAAAATCGAAGTGTTATAGAGATTGTAGAAAATCACCTCAAGTCCAAAGCTCTGCAATCCAATATTACGTTGTTTGCAGAAAGAAAAATCAAGGAAAATCCACAACAAATAGAAAATGTCAGCAAATAACAAGCTGAAAGTACAAATCTACAAATTTTAAGTCTTTGGTGTCAAAATTTCACACGAGATTGTGCACAGTCCCTCATGAGAAAACACCTTTTTCATGTGAGGAAGTGCTAAGACCAGCACAACTTCGCGTGATATAGTGAGAATCTTCATGCGAGAATCCATATAGGGATGTACAGATGTATGGAAAAAATGTACAATTTTGACATAAAATTTAAAATACAATGAAATATGATGAGGCCAAAAATTGATTTTCTACCCCATGGTGGGTCAGAAATGTGTAAGCTAAATATGGGCCTTTGATTCAGCCTCACACTTCAACATAGTCATTGTTCACCAGTTGTAGCCAAGAATGAATATGAAATTATTCATCTCACCTTTCTGAATGATTCGACCTGTTACCTCCTATCCAGGTAGGGTTTGTAATTACTCTTAGAATCTAGAGTCCTGCAACCATAGACTAACACTAGAATGGAGGATTTAACTAAAAGTACAATGTAGATTATTTTTGAATGAGTATGCAAGATTAATCTAGAAATGATGAAATTAATCTAAGAACAATGAAAGAAAAACTAGATTAAGAAATGAAGTGCATCATTAAGATAAACATGATATATTAATCTATAAATGAAGATTATGCAAATAAAATAAAGCTTGAATGCAAATGAGTTCTGGCAACAATGCGGGAGCACTTCATTGCTCGAAAAGTTGGGGATACTTTGAATGAAAAATGAGGATTATTTTATAGAATCCCAGGTTCAATCGATGGTTGAGATTGAATTAGATGAATGGTGAAGATTGAATGAGAGATCAATCCAGAATAGAAAGACAGTTAGCTTTTTATGTTTTTTTACCTATGTGGAGCTTTAACTATTTCATTGCATTTTTGAATTCTAATTAACTCAAAGTTTCCTTTTCTGAACTGTAGAGAAGATTTTGGAGAGGATACTTAATTTAAATAAATACAATATTTCCTCATAAGTGGATTTTCTTATTTTATTTGAATAATTAAACATTTATTGAGATGAGGATATTTATTATTTAAAACCAAATATTTATTTAATTCCTTTTTCATATGTTTTAGCTAAAGAGGGTGGATTTAATTTAACAAAAGTGTTAGGACTTTATAATTATATTAATCAATCATAGAGTTTATTTAGCCAATTTAGTCGATATTTAGGAATTAAATATGAGGTATGATTAATGCAAATTTAAGGTTTTCTACATTTGACACTAAGTCAAGTAGAGTCAATAAGAAGATAGAATTTCCAAGTACAATAGGACTTTGATGATTAGAAACTGATAGAGTGAGACTAAATGCAACAAAATTGGTTAGGATTGTGAGATGCCAATTTTGGGGTATTACAGGAGCAAACGGGTTTTTGGGGATATCCTCAAGGCCAAAATCTCTATTAAGACTGAGTTGGATTCCATTCAGGGTTCTATTCAACGTAATGGCATTTCCCTTATTTTGAAGGCCAAAGAAGAATCTCTTCTTTCTACCTTCATAACATTATCTTGAAGGAGGAAGTCTACTGGAGATAAAGATCCAAGTCATTGTGGCTGAAAGCTGGAGATAATAACACTTGTTTCTTCCATATAGTCACTTCTAAGCATAGGGCCTCTAGGAGAATCTCTAATATTCAAATGCTAAAAACACTCACACAATTGAATCCAGAAATTCACCTCATTACTTATGGATTGTGGAAATTTAATGTTGTTAATTCATCTACCTTCTAGTAATGTGGGGGAAGATAAAGAGATCTCTAAATCCATCGTTGAGTTCTTTTATTCTCTTCTGTCTAAAGGCGTTTCCTTATCTAGTGTTGATCAAGCTCTCCTCCTTGAATCCATTCCCTCTTTTTTGGATGAGGGAACCAATTTTTCTTTGGTTTCTATCCCCTCGGTGGAAGAGATTAAAAGAGATGTTTTTTCTTTTGAAGGTGATAAATCTCAGGGTCCAGATGGTTTTCCCCACTTTTTTTTTAGAATTTTTGGAATCTTTTTGTGTTGGATATTTGTAATGCGGTTAAGGAGTTCTTTGGCTCTCAAACCATTTTGAAGGAATTGAATACTACGTTCATCGTCCTCATTCCTAAAAAATCTCGTGCGGATACAGTGGATGCTTTTAGACCTATTAGCCTTTGTAACTCAATCTATAAGATTTTCTCCAAGGTGATTACTTTGAGAATACTTTCTCTTTTGTAAAAAATCATCTCTCCTCATCAGAGCGGTTTTTTTCTAGGCCAAAAATTTTTGGACTCTATTATCAAGGTTCATGAAGTGATTCATTCCTATAATAGATCCCACAATTTTGGCTTTATTCTGAAGTTAGACCTCTCTAAGGCCTATGATAGGGTGGATTGGGCCCTACTTCTGAAAGTCCTTAAAGCCTTTGGTTGATGTGATAAATTCATTCATCTTTTCAACCAGCTTATTAGCATTGTTTCTACAGTCATGATTGTTAATGGTTCCTCATCCAAATTTTTGAAACCCTCAAGAGGTCTTTGTCAAGGTGATCCATTGTCTCCCATTATTTTTGCTATATTGGCCAAATGCCTTGGCTGTTTATTTCAAAGTTTTATGGAGAAGGGTCTGATTAAAGGCATTAAGCCTTCGTCATCCTTGGATACCTATTCCCATGATCAGTTCATGGATGACATTGTAATTATCAACTCTTCTTCTATCACTGAAGCCATGAATGTGAAAAAGGCTCTCGCCCTTTACTCATCTACCACATGTCAAACTATCAACTGGGAGAAGATCTCTTTGTTCTTCATAAACATTTCGGTGGATAGATAACTTTGTATTGCCAGGTTGATTGGTTTCTCCATTGAAGAATTCCTAGCTACCTATCTTGGTCTCCCTTTGGGTTTGAAGTTGACTGATTCTTTTTGGCTCAATTTAATGGAGAGGTTTAATAGGAATATTTCTAGATGGAATGGTGTGCTCTTGAGTCAAGTTGGTAAATTCCTTCTCTTGAAAGGCTCTCTACAAAGGCTCCTGGTTTTTGCTTTGAGTCTTTTCAAAATTCCCTCAAAATTTGTTGATCTTATTGAGGAAATACATATGTCTTTTCTCTAGTCTGGTGTTGAAGATAGGAAAAGGCTAGCTCTCATGGCCTAGGACAAGGTTTTTAAACCCTTGAAATGGGGGGGTTTGGGACTTCATCTAATAAAGGTGGTTAACAGTGCTTTACTAGAGAAACAAATTTGGTGGATCTACGGTGAGCAAAAGGAATGGAACCAGATCATCCTTAAGAAATATCTATTTCTGCTCACTAGCATTATGGATTTTCTGAACTTTGATATCAAGATTGAGGGTTCTATTATTTGGAATGGCATATAGCAAGCTAAAATTATTGCTCTCATGGGGGAGAAGTGGTTGTTGGGTAATGGATGCAGTATTAAGTTTTGGGAGTATAACTATATTTGTATGTCTTCTCTCACTTCCACCCTTGATGTCCACCCTCTCATCGAAGAATGCAACAAGATATTTGGTCCCTGGATTTGTAATTATTAGAGCAATCAGTCTTGGGTCAACCTAGTTTGGGTGGATGATAGTCTAAAACCTTTGATGCTAGATCTTAATGTACAAAAACTTGAACTAGGGGTGGAGGATACATTGATTTGGGCTACTCATCCCTCAGGGTCTTATACGGTTTCCTCAACTACTGTTATCCTCCTGAACTAGCTAGACCCACCCCCTTTCTGTGATAAGGTTTGGGACAACATAATGATTCCCAAAATTAACTTTTTTAATTGGCTAGTTTTGCAAAATAAGATTCTTACACTAGATAATCTCCAAAAGAGGAGGATGATGTTGGTTAACCATTGTTTCTTTTGTTTAAAGGAGGAAGAAACTTATTTCCACCTTGTTGGTTCCTATCCTTATACCTGGGATGTTTGGAACTTGGTCCTTAGCATTTGGAACCATCACTGGGTTTTTGTTGGTAGCCTGAGGGATTTTTTTTATCCAATGGAGAAATGTGGATGTGGGCATTGAAAGGAATCTTTGGAATATTATTTCTTCGCATATCATTTGGAAAATATGGAGAGAGTGCAATGATAATGTTTTCAGAAACACCTTGCTGCCCCCAATTGTCCTGTCAGAGAAAATAAAAAAGAAGCATCCAGGAGAATTATGAGGCATCTATGGGCTGGAATCTAGATTTTTTCATTGGTTTTAATCCTAATAAAGACCTTAATGCCTCTAGGTTGAAGTAGGAAAATTCTTTATAGTTCTCTCCCCCTAAGGGCTGGATCAAGGTTAATTTAGACAAGGGCTCTAAAGGAAATCCTGACCCAGCTAGGTGTGGTGGTATGATTAGGGATGATGTGGCTAATTGCATTGTTGCGGTGGCCCTCCCCATTGGGATACAATCTAACCATGTGGTAGAAGTGACGAGTCTTCTTCAGAATTTAAAAATTATTGATTTAGCTAAATATAATAAATTTTGGATCGAAGGTGATTCGATGAACATTTTAGATTGCAACAAGGGAAAGTCTAAATCATCATGGAAAATCAAAGCTATTATCAAAGATTCTCTTGTAATTATTAACGCTTTACAACAAGTAATTATTTCACATGTATCATGAGGTCAATGGGATGGTTGATGCCTTGGCTAACCTAGCTATCAAATCGGATGGTATCATGACTTCGTAAGGAGGCAGTAAACTTAATACCGATTTGAAAGCTAAGGTGGCGTATGATAAGATTCACAGTAGGAGGTTTGATCTGGAGTATCTTTGTAGCATTAATGACAAGACAAATATGCAATAAGGGTTACTATATGATTATGGAATCCTTTTTCTTTCCCAAGAATGAGAGGAGAAGATACAAGTTTTTTAGAGGTGTGACATATTGTTTCCTTTTCATCCTTTTCATCTTGTTCAAGTCTTTTTTTGTGCTTCACTGTGACATTTCTCCTATTGATGATAGGATGGGTGGGGACCTAAATCATCATGATCCCAAGAGTTGCAAGAGGTGGAAGGATGAGGAGGTTTGGGAAAAGATGCGAAAAGGAGGGCTTACTACTTTCATGGAGAAACTACAGGGTTTTGATGAAAGGCTTATGAAGAATTTTGTTGATAGTTGGAAGGAAGGCACTATTACTATTGGGGGGATGGACATCAAAATTACTAAGGATATCATTGCTAAGGTTTAGGGACATAGTTCTAAAGGGATGAAATTTTACAGGGACAAGAAGGTCTCCTACAATGCTATTCACCATTTCCCTAAGGATGAAGAGGAATCTAATAGCATGGTCAAAGACATTAGGGGCTGCTATGATGTCCTAAGCTTTAAGGAGATCTGGTCCAAGGTGATGGTGGCCATTATGGAGTATATTACCCTTGATGGTAGGTATAAACAAGCCCATTCTTATCACTTTGTCCTTCTCTGTCACTTTAGGCATAAGGTTAGGGTTTTGTTTCTATTTTATTTTCTTACTTCCCTTCAGTAGAGCATTGCCAAGCATAAAAGGAAAGAGAATAAGCCAATTCTACATGAAGGGCTTATCCTTCTTATTGTTGAGCTTATTAATAAAATGGTGGCTCTCATCCCTTCTCCTCTGTAGCTCTTGTGGGGAGGGTCTACCATTAGCTTGGCCAAAACAAGTAGGGAGGAAGCGGTTAAGGAGGGATCATCTTTGAAAAAATTGAAATTTGTAAAGAAAAGTGGTATGGAGGCTGAGTCGAAGGGGGCTAGTGTTGGGGGTTTCTCAAAGTTTAAAGGGATTACTCCAAAAAAGCCTAAGAATGACAGCAAGGAATCACTATCTCCTATAGATTGTGACATAGAAGTAGAGGGTATTAAAAATATTGAAGTTTTGTTGGATATGGGTGATCAGAATGATCCTGGGGGTCAGAAGGTCCCTATCTTGGTTGACTATGCAATTTTGGCAGACCATTATGTCCCTAGTTCTCCAAACAATGCAGCGACTACTGAGGAGATGTCAGATAGAAAAGATAATGATGTGAGAGGTAAGGATACCCTTCTAGAAAAGGATATTCCATCCTCTTCCAGAACTATCTCATTCCTTAAGACTGTTGATATGTAGGAGAGGAACATTCAACTCCTCAAAGAAGATATGGAGGAAAAATTGACCCTCCTTTTGGTGTCATGCAAATGGCCAAGGCAATATCCATGTATTCCTTCTATTTGGTCAAATGGTTTTTTCATGAGATAAAAACCCTGAGCCTCAACCTCAAGTCCCTCTCCGCTAAAGTGGAAAATATTCAGGAAAGACCCAGTTCTGGGTTCGATGGTATGACCAAAGCTGGGGAGAATAGGGATGATGTGAAGATGGGATTGAGGTAGGATAAGATTGATAGGATGGAGACCACTCTCAAGAAGATCCTAATGGATATCAACCAGTTTATGGGTACTGTGGTTGACTGCATAAGTAACATTAATCAGGAGTTGAATGTTGGCTCCCCTACTAAAATTGTTGACATCAATGTCACTTAGGATTCATCTGGCCTTGGAAAATGCACCAGATTACCAAGGAAGAAAAAATTCCAAGAGAGGATTCTAGAGCTCTCAGATCTCAATGCGACCATCACTAAAATTTCCAAGGCTAAGATATGGAGGCAACTCTACTAGATTATGCCTAGTTCCTCTTTTTTCTATTTTCTGCTTTCTTTGTGTCTTTGTCGCTGGGTTTTTTTTGTTTACTAGTTGTAGGCTAGTTTTTTGTGGTTGGTTTAGTTCTGTTGGTAGGCTTGTTTTCTAGGCCCTGTCTCTTTTTGGTGGTCCTAATGTCTTATCTTTTGTAACTGCTATGTAAGGAGTTTTGGGTCCCCATTTAAAACCTATTTTTACCAGTATTAAAAAAACATAACTAATTAAAGCTCTAATAAGCCATGTGGTTGCCTTTGTAATGTGACCAAAATACTTCTCATATGCATAGGTATCTGCATCCTATATTTCATCTCTCATGGTGTATTCAATGTTGATCATATTTTCCAACTTTCTATGAACCTTCCCTAGTGAAGGATCCCTTTTTGCATAACCCAAAGCCTCTTGGGGAAATGTCCTACATTCTAATAGCCATTATCTCTGACCCTTTGGAATCACATCTTGTATGACCATAGGATGTATCCCTCTTCCTACTACATATAAAAACCCTTTCATTTCTTCTTTGAAACTCTTCATAGAAATCCTTATGTTCCCCCATCAATTCTTGGGCATATGCAACTTGGGATTTGTGATCGAGGGGATTCCTTTGCTACAACTCTCCAATCTTCTCATTTAACCTTTCCCTTAATATTTTATCTTCATGAATTGATTTTTAATTATTTGAGTATGCTACCCAAAATTTATTATCCCATGTTATGATTTTTGGAAACCTTTTCTATATTATGAGGGACACTACATCAAACTTATCATTCATAATCTAAGATCTCAATTGTTGATTCTCTATGCTCATATTTTCATATTTATTTTTCCACTAAGATTCCTCTCGTTAAACTTGAGCACCTATAATCAATTTGAGAGCCTCCTTACCTATATCCTTTAGAGTTTCATTCTCTCTAAGTAGTCTTTCACTCTTCATTTTGTACATATCATGCTCCTTGTTCAACATTATAATTTGATCTTTATTTAACAACAATATTAATACCTATATTTTTTGTAGCCAATGGATTAATTTGTCCTACTTATCTGAACACTTTCTATATATCAATAATTTGAGACTTTTTGAGAGGAGGATACAAGTCCCAAATTAGAAGGGATTTGTCATTAAGGTTATACCCTTATCCGGTGTATATATATGTCACTACCTATGAATTGTATATTTTCTTAGCTCTACTATTATGCAAGAAGCTATCAAATACCAGGGTTGATCTTGTGATCCAACTTAGAAAAATTATTACACCAGCCTCTTCTATTAATTTCCTTCCCCTTTCTAGAGTTATCTTATTCATCTCATTCTCCACATCTATTCTTAAGGTGTCTAACAACTAATTCTGATTAGCTGGAGTGATGTGTGCAAATAAATCTCTTAGTATTTTACCTTTGTACGTATATAGGAATTATTTAAATTTAGGAGAACTAATGAAATAATCATTTGAAAAAAGGGAAACATGAGATAACTATCTTATATCCTCTTCTTCATTTCCTAGAGTCTCACCAACTTATTTCTCTCTGCCTTCAAGAGGTTGGTACTCTTCAATTCTATACTTTAGGATATGATACAATTTGTGTTGAAGTACATCATCATTTGAGGATTCTTTATAGATAAAGTAAATAATTTAACATCTTGTATCTATTTCCTTTACTACTCCATCTATCTATTATAATCATCTATATCTTGTTCTGCATCAACCTCCTTAAGATTTCTAATAACATCATCATGGGAAAAGGGATATGAGTATACTCACCCAAGCTCTCTTTCCTCCTATCCTAGTCAATATATTCTTTTGGATCAAATCCTTTTCTATTCTTATCCTTTCTCATGTTGTATTCTTTCATCTTATCTAGAATTATATTATATCCTTCAATAGACATCATAGTAAAATCCCCAAAATATAATGATCTAGGCACAATTGATTGCTTTCCATGTGCACCTAAATTCATAACACTTGAATAATCCAATATTTTGATAATTTCTAAGTATGTAACTCTACCAAGAATAGTTTAAGGTAACAAGAAAGGTGTGTCCTCAAGTCATATATTCTAACCTTGGTGCAATCTATAAAATAGTATCATTCACCCTAGTTATTCTATATAAATATTTTATCATCAAAGTCTTTGAGCCTCAAAAATATCTTGATCTCATTAGATAATGAATAGTCACAATGGTGATTATACACCCTATATAATATATTTAAAACTTATTCCTTAAAGTAGTAATAGTTTGACCCTACAAATCTTCTATCGCAAATAGAAGTCCATAGATGCATCAGTTTCGGTAGACCATCCTTTTCAAGTTGTGTAATCTTTAACTATTTAGGATACATCCCAATTTCTTGGCCATAATATAAAATCAAGTGCTTAAATATAGAGTAGTGCTTGAAGTAAATCTTTGAAGAATCATTCTTGATGATAATATACCCTAAATCAATCATTCTACAGATATGTGCCACACATTCAAAAGGTCTTGCATTATGACATTAGATGTCAAAACCTATTACCATTGACATTGTAGACATAAAATTAGGGCCCTCAGTACCTTCTACTTTCCCAAAAATATAGTAGGTGTATTTCAAGTAGGTTTCAAATAGGTCTACATGAAAAGGAGGTCCATAAAAATCCCCAAGTGGAACTAGATTCCCTTCTACCTTGGGCATGTGTAAGGGTAACCTCCACCCTTTGTAAGTAGTGTCCATTCTCCAATATTTATTATTGAGGTCTTCATGCACTATCTGATAATTGAAAGTATCATCTAGGTCAAAAACCTAAGAGATTGTTGTCTTAGAGACATGAATAAAAGGCTCTCCCTATAATTTGTAGATTTCCTTATGTTTCAGGTTGTAATGTTGTGCTAAAATATTTATGAGATAACTATTTAAAAAAATATTTGGTACCACTAATTTACCCAAGTTCAATTTCCATAGGTTGTAGACTATTTGATGTCTAATTCTTTGATGTAGGAGCATCTCAGGTCCTTGGAAATCCTATGTCACCAAAAACATATTTGATTTTTTCTGTGTTGCTCGGTTGCTGCTTTAACCAAGTTGGTTCAGTTTTTCTCAATTTCCTTTGTTCGCTGGTGTTACTCAGTTATCTCTTTCGTGCTCGGTGAATTTCCCTGGCCCTCCCTTGTTTATCGATGGGTTTCTTTTGAGTTCTTATTGAGGTTGAATTGTGCATTTATTATGGGTCATGGATTTAATGTTGGTATCCATTATTGGGAAGTGTGTGGACCTAGATCTGGTCGTCCCTTCCATTGATTGTGGATATGAAGGCTGACTTCACTTGGTAGCCTCTTGTATAAATGTAGTTGTTTGGTTAGAGTTTAGCGAGTCAATTTTGATAGAAGATTGAAGATAAAAGTTTAGAGATTGGTAGATCCTCTCATGTTTGAGGACTTCTGTACTTGATTGTAATATCTGGCTAAAACTAGGAAGGCCTTACAGCCCAGCATGTATGAATCAAATTGAAGTTAATATATGAAAGTTTCTCCATTCTCTCTCTCGCTGTTGTGTGTTGTTGCTTCCGCGTGTTGTTAAGAAGGGTGGATCTGGTTAGGGTGTGCCTTTGGCCCCTCTCTATATCCTCTCCCTTGCATCAGGTGGTATCAGAGTGAGGTGAGATCTGGATCTAGGTTTGTGAATCTAGGTTTGAAAGTTCCTTCTTGTGAAGCCCTAGTTGAATTTTTGTGGGGTAGAAGATTGCGATATGACTTGCAATTATAGAGGGTTTTCAAGATGGTTCATGGGAGGTGAGATGCAGATCTAGGATTGGTAGACATGTTGAGACAACTTGCTGCTAGATTAGAAGCTATTGAAACAGCCCAAAGAAGAGGCGGACATCTTGAAGATGTTAGTGATGATGAAATTGAGGTAGAACAAGGTGATGTAGAACCTGCACCTGTGATGGATTAGGGTGAGGAAATATTATTGAAGGCTTTGACAAGTTTGAAGTCTACACCACACTTTAATCCTACTGAGTATAGTGGGAAATTGGATTCTAATGAATTGTTGGATTGGATCACTAAGATGGAAAAGTACTTTGAGTATGAAAATATACCTGAGGAAAAGAAGGTGAAAATTGCAAGAAAAAAGTTGAAAAGTCATGCATCCTTATGGTGGGAACATCTGCAGCTAGATAGAAAGAGGAAAGGCAAAGACAAAATCAAGGTATGGAATAAAATGGTGAATAAATTGAAAGGAAAGTTCTTACCTTGTGATTATAAGATTAACCTAGTTAGGTGAATGCAAATTTTAAGGCAGAAAGATAGCTCGGTAGAGGAATATACTAAGGAATTCTATAGATTAGATATCAGATTTGGACATGATAAAGATGATGTGGAAAGAATTGCTAGATACCTAAATGGTTTGAGAGTTTCCATCCAAGAAGAAATTAGTTTGGTCAAACAGGAGAACATTGAAGAGGCTTATCAATTTGCATTGAAGGTTGGGAAGAAATTGAATAAGAGACATGAGGAAAGACAAAGAGGTAGAGGTGGTAGATTTCCTAGAGGAAGAGGTAGATCTAATGGTGAAAATAGTAGATCTGAATCTGAAAAGACAAATTTGGATAAAGGCAAGACCAAGTGGAAAGGTGAAAGTTCATCTAGAGGTAGAGGCAGTAACTACTGAGGTGGTTATAATAGAGGTGGTTTCTGAGGAAATTGTTACAATTGTGGAGAAGAAGGACATAGGTCTTTTGAATGTATGCATGCTAGTAAGAAGGCTGGTAGGAGTAGAAATGCTTTGGTGCAAGAAGAGTCACCGAATGAACCTAAGAAGGAAAATAACTTGATGGTAAGAAGAGCACTTTAGAATGAAGGTAAAAAGGAAGATCCGGTAAGGAAATTTTTTTTCAAGACCAGATGTAGAGTTTCTGACAAAGTTTGGAAGGTTATCATTGACAGTGGTAGCTTGGAGAATATGGCATCCAAGAAAATGGTTACAAAGTTGTAGTTGAAGAGATTAGAACATCCGAAGCCCTATCAGATTTCATGGATCAAGGATGAGCATACACTCTTGGTAAGTGAACAATGTTATGTGAATTTGAAAATTGGAAAATACTATGATAAGGTGTGGTGTGATATCATGCCTATGGATTGTCATCATATTTTGTTGGGTAGACCTTGGCAATATGATAGACATGCTATATATGATGGGAGGTTACATAAATATACTATTTTGGCTAATGGAAGAAGACAAATCTTGTTACCTTTGATTGAAGAACCTATTAGTAATGTTTTCACATCTATGAAAGTTTGCTTGATGGAAGGAATAAATTTTGTTAAGGATTTGAAGAGGAATGATGTATGTTTTGTTGTGATTCCTAACAAAACGAGTAAGAAAACATAGGATAATATCCTTGATGAGTTTGATAAGTTACTCACTGAGTCTAGTGATATCATTTTTGATAATGTACCTAATGGTTTTCCATTGAAGAGAAGCATTGATCATTGTATGGATCTAATCCCTAGAGCTAGTTTATCGAATAAGGCACCTCATCGGTTAACACCTACTGAGAATCAGGAATTGAATCGACAGATTCAAGAATTGTTGGAGAAAGGTTTGATCAGATAAAGTTTGAGTCCTTGTGTAGTACCTTTTGTATTGGCACCTAAGAAGAATGGAGAATGGAGAATGTGTACTGATTCCAGAGAAATCAACAAGATAACAGTAAAGTATAGGTTTCCTATACCGAGAATGGATGACATAATGGATATTTTGACTGGAGAAAAGTATTTTACCAAAATTGATTTGAAAAGTGGGTATCATCAGATTAGAATCAGAGAAGGTGTTGAATGGAAGACTGCTTTCAAGACAAAAGAAGGTTTGTATGAGTGGTTGGTTATGTCTTTTGGTTTAACTAATGCATCAAGTACTTTTATGAGATTGATGAATGAAGTTTTGAAGAAATTCTTGGGTAAGTTTGTGATTGTATATCTTGATGACATTCTGATATTTAGTAAGACTAGAGAAGAACATTTCTTGCATGTTAGACAAGTTTTGTAGAGATTGAAAGAAGAAAAGTTGCTAATAAATCTGAAAAAGTGTTCATTCATGAAAGAGGAGATTGTGTATTTGGGATTTGTGATTTCAGCTGATGGTTTGAAGATGGATCCTGAAAATGTTGAAGCTATTCTGAATTGGCCTACACCTATGAATGCTAGTGAGGTAAGAACATTTCATGGTTTGGAAAGTTTTTACTGAAAGTTCATAAGGAATTTTAGTTCAATTTGTAATGTTATGACTGAGACAATGAGAGGAGACAAAAGAGAATTCAAGTGGACACATGGAGCTAACAAAAGTTTTGAGACTTTGAAGTAGAAGGTTGTTGAATTGCCTGTTTTGGCATTGCCTGATTTCAATAAGGTATTTCCAGTTGATTGTGATGCAAGTGGAAGTGCAATAGGAGCTGTGTTGTGTCAAGAAGGTAAACTTGTTTCTTTCTTTAGTGAAAAGTTAAATGATGCAAGAAGAAAATGTTCTATGTATGATCGAGAATTCTATGCTATTGTTCAAGCACTAAAGAAATGGAGACATTATTTGATGCCGAGTGAATTTGTGTTGTATACTGATCATAAGGCTGTATAGTATTTGGGTAGTTAGAATAAGTTGAATCAGAGACATATGAAATGAGTTGAGTATTTGTAGAGTTATACATTTGTGATAAAGCATAAGAGTCGAGTCACTAACCAAGTTACGGATGCATTGAGTAGGAGAAGATCTCTGATGAACGAGATGAAAATTAAAGTTCTTGGTTTTGATGGGATGAGATATTTGTATGAGACTGATCCTGATTTTTCTGAGCCATGGAGAAACTGTAGAGCACCTATTCAAGATCAACTGAGTACAAAATTGGAAGAATATTTCATTCAAGAAAGTATGTTGTTTAAAGGTATTCAGTTGTGAATACCAAGAGAACCAATGAGAACTAATTTGATAAAGGAGAAACATAGTAGTGGTTTGGCTGGACACTTTGGTATTGATAAAAAATTGAATTTGCTTAAGGAGAAATACTTTTGGCCATATTTTTATAGAGATGTTCACAAATTTGTGAGAAGTTGTGGAATTTGTCAAGTTGCGAAAGGAGTAAGTCAGAATACTAGATTGTATACACCGATTGTTGTACTTGAGAAACCTTGGATTGACATTAGTATGGATTATGTTCTTGGCTTACCAAAGAAAATAAGAGGTAATGATTCTATATTCGTGGTTGTGTATAGATTTTTAAAAATGGCACATTTTATACCTTGTAGAAAGACATCAGATGTAGTACATGTAGCAGATCTTTTCTTTAAGGAAATTTTTAGATTACATGGATTACCGAGGAGTATTATCTCTGACCGAGACAATAAATTTGTTGGATACTTTAGGAAGACTCTTTGGAGAAAGTTTGATACCGAGTTGAAATATAGTTCTACATTTCACCCACAAACCGATGGACAAACAAAAGTTGTGAATAGAAGTTTGGGAAATCTTTTGAGATGTTTAGTTGGGGACACACCAAATAATTGGGATTTTGTGTTGGCACAAGCAGAGTTTGCATACAATAATTTAGTGAATAGGAGTACTGGAAAAACACCTTTTGAGATTGTAAATGGCATACAACCAAGAGATATATCAGATTTGAGAGACATTGTTGATGAAAGAAAGAGAAGTGCTGAAGGAGTAAAATTTGCTGAGTACATGAAAACATTGCATGAAGATGTGAAATACAAGCTAGAGAAAAGTAACCAGAAATACAAAGACATAGCTAATAGATCGAGGAGACATAAGAATTTTGATGTTGGTGATGAACTGATGGTTCATTTGAAGAAATGAAGATTTCATGTTGGCACATATGGGAAGCTGAAAATGAAGAAGTTTCGCCCTTGCAATATTTTGAGGAAATTTGACAGTGGAAATGCATATAGATTGAGTTACCTGATGACATGGACATATCAACTATTTTCAACATTGCTGATTTGTATAAGTACCATGAGTCAGATAAAGAAATCATAGTGCAAAATGATTATCCTAAGAAATAGATGAAAGAAGTTGAGAAGATTTTGGAGCAAAGAATTGGCAGAAGTGTTACAAGTAGATTTTGTCGTTGCACCAAAAGATCAACCTGTTAATGCCCGATACAACCACTAGACTTATAGAAGACATAGGAGGTGGTTAAGCCATGTCACGAATCCTAAGGTGAGTGATGACCATTTTTGCCAACAATTTCCCCCTCGATGTTACCTGAGGGAATTTGAACCTGTGATCAAGCTCTGATACCACTTGTTACAAGTAGTGGTTGCTGCTGCACCAAAAGATCGACCTGTTAATGCCCGATACAACCACTAGACTTATAGAAGACACAGGAGGTGGTTAATCCATGTCATGAATCTCAAGGGGAGTGTTGACCATTTTTCCAACAAGAAGTACAAGAGGAAGATAGTATATGGAATATCTAGTAAAGTGGAAGAATAGAACAATTGAAGACAACTCATGGATTTCACAGTCTGAGTTGGATGCAGCTCGGATCATACCTACTGAATGATTCAAAGAATCATTTTCAAATAACCCCAGGTGTCTAATGTAGAAGCATCTCAGGTCCTTTGAAGTCCTATGTCACCAAAAACATATTTGAGTTTGTCTGTGTTGCTTGGTTCCTGCTTTGACCGAATTGGTTCGGTGTTTCTCAATTTCCTTTGTTTGCCGATGTTGAATGGTTATCTTTTGGGCACTCAGTGAATTTACCTAGTGCTTGTTGATGCTTGTCTAGTGCTTGGTTACCCTTGCTTACTGAAAGGTTTCTTTTGAGTTCTTGTTGAGGTCGACTTATGCATTTATTATGGGTCATAGATTTAATGTTGTTATCCATTATTGGGAAGCATGTGGACATAGATCTGGTCATCCCTTTTGTTGATTGTGGATCTAAAGTTTGACTTGGCTTAGTAGCCTCTTGTATAAATGTAGTTGTTTGGTTAGAGTTTAGCGAGTCAGTTTTGATAGAAGATTGAAGATAAAAGTTTAGAGATTGGTAGATCCTCGCATGTTTGAGGACTTATGTACTTGATTGTCATATCTGGCCAAAACTGGGAAGGCCTTATAGCCTAGCATGTATGAATCAAATTGAGGTTAATATATGAAATTTTATGCATTCTCTCTCTCATTATTGTGTGTTGTTTCTTCCACATGTTGTTGAGCAGGGTGGATATGGTTAGGGTGTGCCTTTTGCCCCTCTCTATATCCTCTCCCTTGCATCATTATTTGATTATAATAAAAAAATGAATAATCTATAGCATCAAGTAGTATTCCATACATCCCCCATGTCCTTTTATCTATCCAAAAACCTTTTAGCATCAGGACTTAGTTGTGCTATCCTTTTGGACTTGGGCCCTAATATGGGAAATTGGTCAAATAGGTCTTGACTCAATTTTCTCTATTCTACTTTACCTTGCTCAACTTTAGTTTTTTATTTTTTATTTTTTATTTTTAGGTTTACTAGATTCATCTTTTTGTCTCTTTCTTTTTTATTCTTTAGGGCCCTCCATTTTGGCAATTGTCCTTATAAAATGTTTGTTTCCCTAATTGCAAATTTTAATATGTAAACAATTTGAATTCATAGAGAAGTTTATATGATTACTTGAATATAACTTGATTGTTAAACACCTCAAACTCTATTTTATCCTCAATTTTTCCTTGCTATAATGTTCACCTCTGATAAATTCACTTTTTATATGATTCATTTGCTCATATAGTTCACAATTTTGTAACCATTAATGTCGAATACTAGTAATCAAAGCATGGGTCTTTTTTTAATTTTGAAATTTCAAAGTGATGATATTTTGCTTGGTCAACAAGACTGATCCAGTCTCATAATGATTTGCATGCTTCATTTGGTGCCAATCATATTTATAAGTTCAATCATTGATTAATAAGAGTTTTGGTATGTCCTTTCTAACTAAAAATACCTTTTTTATTTGATGAGGAGAACATCTTGACAATTATATCAATACTTTAAATATCTTATCTTTCTATTCAAGTCTTTTGTGATTTTGGAGTAAGAATCCTTAAGTTACCTTCACATTGTTTTAAGTATAAGGAATATCCTTGTGTTATTACTTAAATGTGAAAATAATCATTTTAACCACTTCAAGCTTTTCCATGAAAAAACTCAAGTCTCCTCGAATCGGAAAGACACTATTAGTCGTTAGGAAAATAAAAACCTGTATGCAAGATAGAAGGTCTCCCCAACATGTTTATATGCTTCGGGATGAATAAAAAAAAATCATAAAAATTTATTCATTTATGTGACAGACATGTTTAATGAGATAAAAAGAGCTTACTCCAACTACCTAAGTCTCCCAAAAATCGGGGAGACATATTAAGCTTTCCCTAGAAACCATATCAACTCATTATGAAGCTATTAGAAAGAAAGACCATTTGTCACCTTGATATCATTATCTATCATAGTAACATGTGTAATTGGCCACATGTGTGTGAAAATATGCCTATAATCTACAACCAAAAATACTACAATAATCCATTAATTCAATTGTTAGCATAAGAAATTCGTCAAAAAAACATGATTGAGATTAGATGATTGCTTCCTAATTACTTTGAGTATGATCTATCTATGATTTTGCCCTCATTATTGGAAATATATTAGTGACAATTCATTATGAGATGGAAGATTTATGAAATTTCACCTAAATAAATGCAAAATAAGATTATCAACATGATTATTATATGAAATTGAATGCAAAATTATCAAATAAGCAACCTACGATGGATTGAATTAGGAGTCTACATGATTAATTCAGCTATATAATGAAATGAAATTTGATCTAAGATGCTTAATTAAAACTAAATTCTCTCAAAATGTAATGAACAAACTCTAGAAACAATTTGGTATTATCTCCTTACAAAAATCCTAGAGATAATCAAATGTTTCTTTTATAGATTTTCCTTTGGAGGGAAGAGGCTTGAATTTGAATCCAATGATTAGGATTAACCCACAATGGAAGGTTGGGATTGAATCTTGAGTGATCCATGTGAATTTGATCCCATTGGTTTGAGCCAAGTCATTTTTACTTTTGTGGTTGAGTTGAATATTTATTTAATTCACTTAATTAATATACCTAGCCATGTGTATTTTTTTATCTTGATTTAATTAAATAGCTAGGCTTAGTTAATGGATTAATTCTCTTTTATTAATACTCATTGATGCTTGATGTTTGATCATAGATTTTGGTTTATTGATCATTGATACTTGATGAATTATGTAAGTAAATGAATTAAATTCAATCACACAATTATGTCTAGGATTTGATTTGATGCCTTACAATTTAGGACAATTTATTGAGATTTAGGTCTATTGATAAGGCTATACCAATTTTAGGTGATTATATTTTCCCCTCTTTGAATCAATGTGAAAAAAAAACATTGATTCAAAGAAAGTATGATGTCTGATGTCAATATGATTCTGATTGAGTGAATGGTTTGATATGGATCCTAATGAAACTACTCACAACTTACTGATGTTGGATTTGAAAGCTGAACTTGCTACAATGTTTGATGATATATTGAGACTAGAAGAACCAATTTGATGTAAATAAATAAAATTGATTATCTATTTGATAATGATTCTAATGATGTCCATAGTACCAAATAACTAATTTGACGTGATGTGAAGAAATATACTATAAAAAAGATACTGAGAGTATTTATGCTAACTAGAAAGAACAACCAATTTGATGTGATTTGATGAAACTAATTATCATAAAAAAATTGATTGAGATAATTGAATTGATATAGTTCCTAATGAAGTCAATTATCTAATAAAGATACTATCAATTTGATGTGGTGCAATAAAATTGATATGTCCTTATTGATTTTATGATGTTGACTGATAAATTTGATATGAGACCTAATGAAATTACTCGTTCTGGTAAATGTTTGATTTCCTTGAGACCATCAACTAGATATGATGTCTAATGAAGTTGATCTCAACCTAGTGTTGTGATTTTGTTCAATTAGATGTGAAACTTGATTAGATAAATTGATTCAATTGATAGCTTGATTGGTGAAGATTTGATGAAATTCAATTGATTCGATTGACTTTAATTTGATGTACCAACGATTGAATTTGGTTTGATGTCCTGATATGTTGATCATGATGATTATTCCCCCTCAGGAGCAAAATCAAAAGGAAATGATGATTTGGAAATAATTTTTGATAATTTGCTTGATTAGAAACTAACTTTGAACAGATTTTACTTTGATTCGACTTGGCTTGACCAAGTTCGATTGAGATTTGACTAATATTTGACCTAGTTTGATCAAGGATGACATGATAAAATGATATAGAATAAATTCTAGTTGATTAGGATTTGATTACAAAAGATGTGGTATTGATTTTGTCCATATTTGATCAAGTTTGAGCAGATTTTGGCCTTAGTTTAACCTAAGTTGACTTTAGTTGACCATTGTTGACCTGATAAAATGATGCAAGATTTATTTCAAAAGATTCTCATTTGATTCTACACTTTATTTGACTTGATTTGATTATGTTTGACTTGCATTTAACTAGGTTTGACTGGCACTTTGACTTGGGTTGACTTGTTGTTGTTGACCCTTGATTTTGATTTTGATCCCAATTATGATTGTGGCACAACTTGCTTCATTTCACAATTTTGATTAAGTGGGATTAATATGATCTCATAAAATGTGACATAATTACCAAATTAGGGGTTAAATAGGTAAAATTTCACTTTGTACCCATCATTTTCACTTATCTCCATTGGTAATTTTCAAACTCCTTCCGATAGTGATGTCGATCCCAGTCGAGAAACACTATTTTGAGCTCATACGACATCATTGGAGACTTGTCCACTATCCGCCTCTGATATGTCGACCAATCCATCTCACTTTTTTTTCAAATTTAATTATTTTCCATTTGATTTTGCTATATTTATTTATCCTTAGACATTTAGTCATATGTAGTACCTTTTTGGGTCAAAGTCTTGGCTCATATCCCATATGTTTGTGAGTCATATGCTAGTAGTTTAATTTTATAGGGTTTGTTTCCCATTCATATGACATCTTCCCTAAGGGCCCGTTTGTTTGCCGGAAGATGGCAGGAATTGGAAGATGATAATCAGGTTTTGACCATTCTCCACTATTTGGAACACTTATTTCAAAATCGGGTTATACCATCAAAACCCGAATATGCCACCAAAATGGGCATAAATGAGCATATCCATCTTCCCACCAAAGAGGTGGAATTCAAAATTAAAACCTGGTTTTGAGATAATAAGGTTTTGACTCAAATTTCAATTCTGCCATCTTCCAGTAAACAAACGGGCCCTAATGCAATATACACAGATTCACATGTCATTTATAGATCATATGGATATCCTTCTTGGATCATATGTCATGTTCTGGATCATATGAGCTACTATGTTGAGTCACATTGGGGATATTGAAATTACTTTGGTATTTTTCTAATACTTCACTTGTCGATTTTGATTTCTAATTAATATGCATGATGTCATAGTGTACTTTATCATTCTAATGATGTTTTCATGACATGGTACTGATATTTTTCTATTTGATTCTCATTACAGGAAAAATTCAATGTTGTCACATTTTGTGGCCAATATCCAAGAGTGATGCACATGATTCCTCTATTTTTTTGATGATGAAAAACATGCCATCAAATAGTGTAGCCCATTTATATTTCTTGAGATACCTGGTATCCAAGCAAACAAAGGTTTACTGACTTCTTTATCTGAGAGATGACTTTCAGAGCATAAAACATTCCACATGGCAACGAGAGAGATTATAGTTACCTCTAAGGATGTGTATCACATTTTTAGGATACTAGTTATTGGGGCCCAGGTATACTATGATGCTCAACCAGTATAGGTCAGGATTGTAGCACTTAGGATAATCTTTGATGATGACACCATTGATCGTAGGTACTTGACATGGGAGCACATGGAGAGATCTTATGTTCCATTACCTTCTATAATGGCCAAACTAATTGGTGATATTATTATGTCTGATCAGAATGCCCAAGGATTTCGGCAACCACTATCCAGCCATATCGTCTGATAGTTTCGGTATGCTTACATTGTACTAGACTAAATTTTGCACGTACACTTAAATTTAAATTAAGTAAAAACAATTTAACTTTTTTAATATATTATAAACTTTTTTACTATGAACCAGCAAGGATTGAAGGACTATTACATAAAATCTTTACAGTCATATTAGTAAAATAAAAATTAATATATTAATAATTTTTTAATTTTAAAAAATATTTATATTTAATTTTAAAATATTTATTATTTAATCATTATTATATTATATGTTATTGAATTTATTAAATATATTGTACATAAATTTTAATAATGATATTAATTAATTTCTAAGAATTATTTAATACATATATAGTTAAGTAATAGTTTATCATATCCAATTTTTTTATATGTTTATAAAAGTTATATTTTTTTTCAACGCTAAATAATTTAATTTCTTTGAAATCAAATATAACTTTTATAAACATATAATTTATTGTGATATAGAACACTTAACACTAATTGCACTACTCTCTATGATATATATTTTATATTTCGTATTTCAATAATGATTGCCATTAATTTATTTTATAATGATACATTTAATAATAACATTAAAGTACATTGTAATGTATACATTTATATTATAATATAATTTTAAAAATAAAATATTTTTATCTTTTAATTTAGTTAAATAATGAATCAATAGATTAATAAAATTTAAATTTTAAATAGTATTTATATATTTATTTTTACTATATTTGTAATACCCCTCTAACCCTAATATAAGTTTTATGTTTTTGAAAGAATTAAGATCCTTCGATATTTTCTTACAGCTTAAGTTGTACATGATACTTGTTTGATCTATTCCTATAGTTGTTTATAATAATTTCATAAGCTAGTACTCAATGATTCTAATATCAGACATACTATCTAAAGGTATCATTTTTGTATGTATTTATCTCCATGTATGTATTGAGTACCTACAAGACCTTTATGAACATAGTTAGGATGTTATATGATATGTACTTGATAGATATATATAAGTGGTTATTTATATTTTCTTCTATTAAGGTTACCTTGGATGAATCTTGTATCTCACTTGATGATTTGATTATGTTAATTTATTATTAGTATTGATAAGAGACTAACACAATGCTTGAGATTCTAACCTTCATTATGATGATGCTACATGCTTTGAGTGTATATATATACATGATGTGTTTTCATGATTTAGGACGAAGTCGTAGTTACTCACATAGCTGAGGTCCACACGATGTATCGATCCTGGTCATCTGTCTGCAATGTTTTCTTTTATATGTATATCTGTGCATATGTATTTCTTCTTTGTGATGCAGGCTTGCAGGTACCGGGCATCGACTTCACCTGGCTTCACAGGTCTGAGCATGCCCTCAAATCCTCGATGGTTGTTGTTATGGAGATAGTACTAAGGCCCCTACATGAGTCTTCCTTTGTCATTATTCCAATTTGGGAATATTAGGGTTCCTTCTTTGTCAGTCAACCTTTGGGTCAAAAACCCAGATCCAACGCACTCGGTTGGGCATGGTTGTAGTTAGTGCCTTGTGGCCACTTGAATCCATTTGGTTGTATGATTTGTTTACTCATTTTATTTATTTCTCCTTCTTGGTATGATTCTTAGTTAATCTTTCTATGTTGTGTTTCAGGAGTTTGGCTTGACTTTCCTTGTTGACTTTGGTTGACCTTGTTTGATCTTATGGTTTTCTCGATATGTTTCATAGATGATTTGTATGGCCTCTTTGGATGATTAGATTTATTTTGAGGCATGTGATTTTATTCTACCTCAGTGTTATATCCTAAAGTAATTATAAATAGGTAATAATATTGTGATCTATTACTTCATAATCTTATAAATTATAGTGTTTGGTATTTGGCATGTATCTATATAAATATAAATATATATATATAGAAATATATATATGGGTGCACACATATATGTATTTATATATATATATATAATTTATATGTGATTATATGTTAATTATTGTAGATATTGTTGATGGTGTATATTTTGGGATTAATGTAAAGTATAATATTATTAATAATTAAATATTAAATAATGCGAGGTATATTATTCTCAATTGTTAATTATTAATAATGAGGATAGGTTATATATAGATATTGATGTAATTAATGATGACATATGCATATATGTTAGGATAATGTTACATGTGTGTATGAATGAATACAAATAATCTTTTATTGTATATTTGAGTAATATAGTTGTATGATATTAAGTTATTTTATAATACCCTTTAGTTAAGAGTTAGTTGGGAGTTGGTTACTTTTCCTCTCAACCTTTGGAAATCTATTTATATGCACTACTTTCTCATTTGAAGAGAGGGGATTTTGGGGGCTGAAGCATTGAGGAGAGGATGGCCTTACTTTTCATGGAGATTTTGGAGAGAAAACTTGGAGATGTGAAGGAGAGTTTGTAAGCATATGTCTTTAAGAATTTTTGGTTATCTTTGCTTTTGGGAGAGAGACATTTTTGTGAGAATTTCAGTAGTTGAGAGAGGGATTCTTTGCTGTGGAATTATTTCTTTCTTTCATGGAGATTTCTGAAAGTGGATAGGGTTTGAAGGATGCATCTCAAGTTTGGATTTGTCTTCTCTTTTGTTTCCTTCCTTCTTCGATTCAACCTTCGTAGGACATGAGGTATGGATTGAATATTTTAGTTACTTGATGTATCTGATAGATTATAGATCTATTTATATATTATCATTATTTATTATATCTGTACTTTTCATTTGTATGGTTATTTTAAAATTTTGAGTTTTTGTTTGTAAGAATTGGCATGTGTTTTCCTAGGGTTTTTAGCAACCCATTTTTGGAGATCTGTTATTATAAAAATTTAAATTGCATCTATGGTTTTACTAAATTAATTTTTTGGAAGTAAAATTCACAGATCTCAAATGGGTATCTCTCTGATTTTATTTTTAGGGTCTAATTAATGCCTTATTTTTGACATTTTGGCAGACTATGCCTGTCCATTCTTGATTCTGAATTTTCTATCAAATGTATTCGTATGCTACAGGCTGATATGATTATATAAAAGTCTAAATTTGATATTAGAGATTCTCTTAAGTCTTATCTTTCATTTCCAATTGGTTTGGTAAATTTTAATTATGTTTTGTGAAAATTACAACCGTTTTAGTGAAGGCAGGTCTGAACCCTAACTAGAATTTTCTGTTTTAAACCAGAAGTCATAACTTTCTTTTCCACCATTGGATCTTCCTAAAAATAAAATTGAGAGTCCATAATTATGTTATCTAAATCTCCACCGAAGAGATTTCCTTTATTTTATGTTTTGTGGAAGATATGGATGACTTTTCTATGATGACTATTCTTTGCATTTAATCCTTGCTTGAAATAATTCAATTTAAGAACATCATTAAGTTTTAAGGTTTTGTATGGTTACCAGAGGCTATTAGAATTTGTTTTTGGTTAATTGGATCTATGTATACTCTGAATACGTTTATAATATCACTTGGATGTCTTATTATATGTTTGGAACATTCTGAATGCCATATTGGGTTTAGGGTTGTCAACTGGACTAGGGACAACATATATTTTCCTAAACTCAATCAAATGTTGTTATGGAATTGATATGAATTCTTGATGATGAATCTATTATGTTCTTATGATTTTTATATGTATGTTAGGGAACCTAAGTACACTAGGTGAGTGGCTCATAGTGAGGGGCCGGGGCCCTAAGTGGCTAGTACCAGGATAACCTACTATGAGTTATTTAATCAAGTGATAACCTAAATAAATGAATTGGGAATGGGAGATTATTGGAATGGGAAATTACACATTAATCAAGATTAATTGTGCCTCGCCCATGCTTTTAGTGCTAGTAAAGACTAAGGATGGGAGTGGGAGAAGGTACCTATGCGTAGGTACAACTGAATGACCTTGTCTGTACGAGAGGCATTCGGTTCCGCATGTGCCTACTTGGGGGCCGGGGCCAAGAGTGGCTAGTACCAGGACAACCCAAGGGGTGAGGGCTATGCGATGACACTCACCTAGCTTGTAGCTTAGAGTCTCTATCAAATTTGATCATGCCTCTGGTATTCCTTGTGGTCTTCTTGTCTTTTCCTTTTTGTTGTGACTTTGGGGAACTTTTATCACCACCTTAGGAATTTTCTAGTTGTTACCTCTTGTATGGGCCTTTGGTTCTATCTCCTAGCTCGGGGGAGTGGGCCTATTGGTTCCACATGGTTGGGTGGTTAATATTTATATCGAAGTATTGTTCGTGATTCTCTGGATGATCCTAGCACATATTCCTTTCCAGATCTGCAGTTGAAGATTTCTTATTGGATATTTTAATATGTTGAGATGTACTTATGTATTTGAATTCATGTAATTTTTAATCTCCTAAAAGGAGTCTTGTAGTATTGATGTAATCTCAATTCAAAGCAATGCATAAAGGAATGGGTAGTTCTAGGTAAAAGAAAGGGAAAATAATGTGGAATATTAGACATGTTACTAGCATTAAAAGAAAGTGTTTATGTTATTTCTCCTATCCTCTTATGTTGTCCATATGTAAAAGAAATAATCTTAAATATAGTTATATATAATGATGTATCACAAAAATAATGTATTCTCTCTTGATGAAAGGATCCAAGGAAATTATTGAGAAATGATAGGTTAGTGATTGGAATTATTAACAATGAATGGTTATGAAACAATGCAATAAAATAGTAACTTGATTATAATGTTAATACTTGGTTCATGTTAATGAAATACCTAGGATAATGCCTAACTTAATGAATATTAATCTCTTACCTAAATTATTAGAGAAAAGTGATATAAAGGATAGTAGATGTAGATGAAATCAATATGAATTTATGGAATGAGTTGATAAAAGGAATAATGATGTTGGATGATTAACCTATGTTTAATAAAAGAAATAAGTTAGGGACATTTAACTTGGTGCATTAAAATGAATGTAGATCTTTTAAGCTCATGATTCTGTGAATATCTTATGCATGTAAATGGTTTATATGATGTTGCTTAGGTAGCGACGTTAGGGAACCCGGGAGGACTTAAGTTGTATAAATCTTACATTCAAGTAGTAGAAAATTATTTCTTCTTTTAGAAATATGAAGTGTAATGATGAATATTATTCTAGTTAAAATAAATAAATTAATTAAAAAAAAAATTCACTACTTTCATTTTATAGAGGTTTTATGTCTTGTCCTCTTGGGTTGCCTGGCGGGGCGTTACATCTGGTATCAGAGCCCTAGGTTTCTACACTGGGAACTCTGGGACTCATAGCTCACCCATGCATAACCTTGAGTATCTTCACTTTGTCTCTTTTTGGATTATGTTGTTATGCTAAAACTTGAATCTTAGGAAACGAAGGCTACATTTCGTGTTCTCATGTTGTATTGTCTTAGAAGAGCACACCTATTCCTCTATGATTGAGTTATATTCTAACAATTACTTATGTTTTTGCATAATGAGATCAATGATGTGTTAAGTGTATGTTTCCTATCATATTAATGGAATGGCGAAGAATTCTTGAGACTTGTGTTTGTTTTCTTGAAAGGTAATGGTATCCCTAGAAGGGTCAAAAGTTAAAAGATACTAAATGTTTTGAATCTTAATTATGGTCGTAGATAATATTACCCCCTGATCCTACCTATAATATAATGTTGTGCACTCTATCTTCTTACAAATACCTAGTTGAATTTTATCCTACTCAAGGTATCTTAGAAATAGATTTTTTTTTGGATCCTTAAAAGAAAGAAATGATTGTGGTAGTACTTGATAGGATTAAAAGGGAAATAATTAGATTACATGGCTAATAATATGTACCTAGGAAAGAAGTGAAAAATAATAATAATAATAATAAATAAATAAATTAGGAACAAATAATTTACTGTCATATGCATTCCTCTCTCTTTCTCTCTCCCCTCTTAAGAAATAAGTTTTGCATGACTAAAATTGTTTAGACAAGGCAATAATATATCAGAAAAATTTGTAAATACTCAATTAGGAAACCCTTGGGTGAAGGACCTATGTCTCCAAGATTTTATCATAGGCTATAATTCACATTTTCATTTAGGAAGAGGAATTTTTATCCCTATCTTGGTAAGAAGTTATATCCTTTCTGCATATCTTTTTAAATTGCACAAAAGGGATTTAAGATAACATAATCAAGAAATTCTAGGGAAAAGTATGTGCGATGATGGATTATCTGTACTAATGATGGAAGTTTTTTTTTATTAAATATATGTCTTGCAAAATGCCTAGTGAATAGTTAGGATCCTAGATGGGTATTTTGGAAATAAATTCATGTTTTGTATACATTGTGATTAACACCATAGTAGTAAGAAATTAACAATATTAAGTAATTGATCAACTATGAATAAGGAGTTGTTGTGGTAAATAAATGTTATAGAAATGTACCTTACTCAATTTCTACTTAGAACTGATGTTATCTCAAAATTTTAAAGTGTACGAGGGTAATGTTTCAAATAGGTAAAGGGTAGAAATTAAAGTTATGTACAGTAGTTAATGTTATTAATTTAGATGTTGTGGTTATGAAGATAGTAGTAGAACTCATATACTTCTTTCTCTCTTAATGGATCTATGATCGTTATGCAATAAAAAATTTAAAATAACTCTTAAGAAAATGCCATATGGAAATTGCCTGACATGCAAATTAGGAAAAAGTGCATAGATAAATAGTAAGCTTTAAGAAGGGATCCCAACTTAATGAAGAATAGTGCAATAAATTGTAAATTGTTTAGATCTCCTCTAGGGGGTGAATGTGTTTTTGGAAATCAAGCACTACAACTATTGTGAAAGATGACTTAGAATATGTATATTGTAAAATTTGTGTGTCCTATGTCATTGGAATTCTACTTAAAGCTTTGATGGAAAGGAATATTTCTTATAAAACTATGTGTTAATGAAAATGGTAAGTTTCAAGTATCTAGATTGTTTTATTTTCATGATTACAAAAGTAAATAAAAATTATTTGATGTATTCCCTTCATGATCATAACAAATATAAATGTTACATACCTCTCTATGTTTGGTATTCATAGCTTGTAAGGGACACAAATTTTGGACCCTATTTGTAATAAGGTCTCACAGGTTGTATTATGTAGGGTTAGATTATGTCTCAAAAGGGAAAATATATCATAAATTATTTCTTTCTTTTTATACTGGTTACCATAGATAGGAATTTTGATATTGTGAAAGGAAGTGATAATGTCAGTTAGTAAAACATGCAATTTCATAATATATTGATATTAGTGAGTAAACATGAATACCTTAGAGTTTCAACTTGATAACAATAATTTTTATGTAATTTCAAGTATCTTGTTAACAAACTTACTGCATAAAGTGATAGAATCACATAGTTAATTCTTTTTAAAAGTCATTACTAATTGAATTGAGTTAATCTACACTAAAGTTGTAATAAGATAGGATTTACCAAAACTCTTGATAGGAGAAGAATGTGTGCAGTCATTAAATTAGGATCTAGAATAGTAATAATATAATTCTGTTAGATAATGTGTGTGTATAGTTCACATTCCCGACTTCCAGGAGTAAGTCGAATCTTAGTGGGGGAGGATGTAATACCCCTCTGACCCTAATATAAGTTTTGTGTTTTTGAAAGAATTAAGATCCTTCGATATTTTCTTACAGCTTAAGTTGTACATGATACTTGTTTGATCTATTCCTATAGTTGTTTATAATAATTTCATAAGCTAGTACTCAATGATTCTAATATCAGACATACTATCTAAAGGTATCATTTTTGTATGTATTTATCTCCATGTATGTATTGAGTACCTACAAGACCTTTATGAACATAGTTAGGATGTTATATGATATGTACTTGATAGATATATATAAGTGGTTATTTATATTTTCTTCTATTAAGGTTACCTTGGATGAATCTTGTATCTCACTTGATGATTTGATTATGTTAATTTATTATTAGTATTGATAAGAGACTAACACAATGCTTGAGATTCTAACCTTCATTATGATGATGCTACATGCTTTGAGTGTATATATATACATGATGTGTTTTCATGATTTAGGATGAAGTCGTAGTTACTCACATAGCTGAGGTCCACACAATGTATCGATCCTGGTCATCTGTCTGCAATGTTTTCTTTTATATGTATATCCGTGCATATGTATTTCTTCTTTGTGATGCAGGCTTGCAGGTACCGGGCATCGACTTCACCTGGCTTCACAGGTCTGAGCATGCCCTCAAATCCTCGATGGTTGTTGTTATGGAGATAGTACTAAGGCCCCTACATGAGTCTTCCTTTGTCATTATTCCAATTTGGGAATATTAGGGTTCCTTCTTTGTCAGTCAACCTTTGGGTCAAAAACCCAGATCCAACGCACTCGGTTGGGCATGGTTGTAGTTAGTGCCTTGTGGCCACTTGAATCCATTTGGTTGTATGATTTGTTTACTCATTTTATTTATTTCTCCTTCTTGGTATGATTCTTAGTTAATCTTTCTATGTTGTGTTTCAAGAGTTTGGCTTGACTTTCCTTGTTGACTTTGGTTGACCTTGTTTGATCTTATGGTTTTCTCGATATGTTTCATAGATGATTTGTATGGCCTCTTTGGATGATTAGATTTATTTTGAGGCATGTGATTTTATTCTACCTCAGTGTTATATCCTAAAGTAATTATAAATAGGTAATAATATTGTGATCTATTACTTCATAATCTTATAAATTATAGTGTTTGGTATTTGGCATGTATCTATATAAATATAAATATATATATATAGAAATATATATATGGGTGCACACATATATGTATTTATATATATATATATAATTTATATGTGATTATATGTTAATTATTGTAGATATTGTTGATGGTGTATATTTTGGGATTAATGTAAAGTATAATATTATTAATAATTAAATATTAAATAATGCGAGGTATATTATTCTCAATTGTTAATTATTAATAATGAGGATAGGTTATATATAGATATTGATGTAATTAATGATGACATATGCATATATGTTAGGATAATGTTACATGTGTGTATGAATGAATACAAATAATCTTTTATTGTATATTTGAGTAATATAGTTGTATGATATTAAGTTATTTTATAATACCCTTTAGTTAAGAGTTAGTTGGGAGTTGGTTACTTTTCCTCTCAACCTTTGGAAATCTATTTATATGCACTACTTTCTCATTTGAAGAGAGGGGATTTTGGGGGCTGAAGCATTGAGGAGAGGATGGCCTTACTTTTCATGGAGATTTTGGAGAGAAAACTTGGAGATGTGAAGGAGAGTTTGTAAGCATATGTCTTTAAGAATTTTTGGTTATCTTTGCTTTTGGGAGAGAGACATTTTTGTGAGAATTTCAGTAGTTGAGAGAGGGATTCTTTGCTATGGAATTATTTCTTTCTTTCATGGATATTTCTGAAAGTGGATAGGGTTTGAAGGATGCATCTCAAGTTTGGATTTGTCTTCTCTTTTGTTTCCTTCCTTCTTCGATTCAACCTTCGTAGGACATGAGGTATGGATTGAATATTTTAGTTACTTGATGTATCTGATAGATTATAGATCTATTTATATATTATCATTATTTATTATATCTGTACTTTTCATTTGTATGGTTATTTTAAAATTTTGAGTTTTTGTTTGTAAGAATTGGCATGTGTTTTCCTAGGGTTTTTAGCAACCCATTTTTGGAGATCTGTTATTATAAAAATTTAACTTGCATCGATGGTTTTATTAAATTGATTTTTTGGAAGTAAAATTCACAGATCTCAAATGGGTATCTCTCTGATTTTATTTTTAGGGTCTAATTAATGCCTTATTTTTGACATTTTGGCAGACTATGCCTGTCCATTCTTGATTCTGAATTTTCTATCAAATGTATTCGTATGCTACAGGCTGATATGATTATATAAAAGTCTAAATTTGATATTAGAGATTCTATTAAGTCTTATCTTTCATTTCCAATTGGTTTGGTAAATTTTAATTATGTTTTGTGAAAATTACAACCGTTTTAGTGAAGGCAGGTCTGAACCCTAACTAGAATTTTCTATTTTAAACCAGAAGTCATAACTTTCTTTTCCACCATTGGATCTTCCTAAAAATAAAATTGAGAGTCCATAATTATGTTAGCTAAATCTCCACCAAAGAGATTTCCTTTATTTTATGTTTTGTGGAAGATATGGATGACTTTTCTATGATGACTATTCTTTGCATTTAATCCTTGCTTGAAATAATTCAATTTAAGAACATCATTAAGTTTTAAGGTTTCGTATGGTTACCAGAGGCTATTAGAATTTGTTTTTGGTTAATTGGATCTATGTATACTCTGAATACGTTTATAATATCACTTGGATGTCTTATTATATGTTTGGAACATTCTGAATGCCATATTGGGTTTAGGGTTGTCAACTGGACTAGGGACAACATATATTTTCCTAAACTCAATCAAATGTTGTTATGGAATTGATATGAATTCTTGATGATGAATCTATTATGTTCTTATGATTTTTATATGTATGTTAGGGAACCTAAGTACACTAGGTGAGTGGCTCATAGTGAGGGGCCGGGGCCCTAAGTGGCTAGTACCAGGATAACCTACTATGAGTTATTTAATCAAGTGATAACCTAAATAAATGAATTGGGAATGAGAGATTATTGGAATGGGAAATTACACATTAATCAAGATTAATTGTGCCTCGCCCATGCTTTTAGTGCTAGTAAAGACTAAGGATGGGAGTGGGAGAAGGTACCTATGCGTAGGTACAACTGAATGACCTTGTCTGTACGAGAGGCATTCCGTTCCGCATGTGCCTACTTGGGGGCCGGGGCCAAGAGTGGCTAGTACCAGGACAACCCAAGGGGTGAGGGCTATGCGATGACACTCACCTAGCTTGTAGCTTAGAGTCTCTATCAAATTTGATCATGCCTCTGGTATTCCTTGTGGTCTTCTTGTCTTTTCCTTTTTGTTGTGACTTTGGGGAACTTTTATCACCACCTTAGGAATTTTCTAGTTGTTACCTCTTGTATGGGCCTTTGGTTCTATCTCCTAGCTCGGGGGAGTGGGCCTATTGGTTCCACATGGTTGGGTGGTTAATATTTATATCGAGGTATTGTTCGTGATTCTCTGGATGATCCTAGCACATATTCCTTTCCAGATCTGCAGTTGAAGATTTCTTATTGGATATTTTAATATGTTGAGATGTACTTATGTATTTGAATTCATGTAATTTTTAATCTCCTAAAAGGAGTCTTGTAGTATTGATGTAATCTCAATTCAAAGCAATGCATAAAGGAATGGGTAGTTCTAGGTAAAAGAAAGGGAAAATAATGTGGAATATTAGACATGTTACTAGCATTAAAAGAAAGTGTTTATGTTATTTCTCCTATCCTCTTATGTTGTCCATATGTAAAAGAAATAATCTTAAATATAGTTATATATAATGATGTATCACAAAAATAATGTATTCTCTCTTGATGAAAGGATCCAAGGAAATTATTGAGAAATGATAGGTTAGTGATTGGAATTATTAACAATGAATGGTTATGAAACAATGCAATAAAATAGTAACTTGATTATAATGTTAATACTTGGTTCATGTTAATGAAATACCTAGGATAATGCCTACCTTAATGAATATTAATCTCTTACCTAAATTATTAGAGAAAAGTGATATAAAGGATAGTAGATGTAGATGAAATCAATATGAATTTATGGAATGAGTTGATAAAAGGAATAATGATGTTGGATGATTAACCTATGTTTAATAAAAGAAATAAGTTAGGGACATTTAACTTGGTGCATTAAAATGAATGTAGATCTTTTAAGCTCATGATTCTGTGAATATCTTATGCATGTAAATGGTTTATATGATGTTGCTTAGGTAGCGACGTTAGGGAACCCGGGAGGACTTAAGTTGTATAAATCTTACATTCAAGTAGTAGAAAATTATTTCTTCTTTTAGAAATATGAAGTGTAATGATGAATATTATTCTAGTTAAAATAAATAAATTAATTAAAAAAAAAATTCACTACTTTCATTTTATAGAGGTTTTATGTCTTGTCCTCTTGGGTTGCCTGGCGGGGCGTTACAATATTATTTAATAATTTTGATAAATATATAGTATGAAAAATTTAGACAAAAATATTATGTCTATAATTGATTAATTATATTTTTATTTTAATAATGCTATTATTTAACGTTTAAAAATTCATACTAGGAAATATAAATTACTTTAAAAGTATATATTTTAATAATAAATCATATCTTATTAATAAAAAAATAATAAATCATATATCTAATTTTAAAAAATAATTCTTATTAATTGTAAAAACATATTATTAAAAAAAAATTAATATTATTTACTCATATATATTTAAAAATTTAATAATAAATTATATATTTAAATGTTATAGAATTTATAATTTCATTTATTTTGACAGTAAGTATATTATAAGATATATTTTAATTATGTATTATTAATAAAAAATAATTATTAAAATAATTATATTTATTAAAAATGTATTATTATTTATCTATATATGTATTTTTAAAATTTAAATAATATTTCTATTTGATAGAAAATGAACAATTGTTCTTGGGTTCAAATAGCATCAATATTTCAGATTAGGATGATAGAGTTGTGAAAATACTTGATAAACATAAACTGCATATATAGGATAAGATTCTTGTGTTAGTTCAATTTTTAAATGTTATAATTATATAAAAGTATAATTAAATGTAATAAATTTATTTATTTTTTAAATTCTTTCCTTAATTAAAATTTTTATAATATATATGAAAATATAATAATAAATAATTTTGTATAATATTTTTTAAAATTTAAAAATATTAAATAATTTTTTTTAAATAAAAATAAAAAAAATTAAATTATACAAATTATTGTGATACAAAATAATTCTTATTGGGAAATGTGTAAATAGCTATACACTGAAACACATATATTACCAAGGGGGACACAGTTTTTTTTACAAACTACCAAGGGGGACCCTTGGTTTGTTTACAAACACTTCTTATAAATTATGTGGTTTAGTTGCATGATCATCGATATAAAATTAAAAAATATTTTAATTATCATTTAAGACTGCATGGTATTCTCTGTCATGTCACCTACAATTGTACTCTGTGCCCACTTAGTATGGTAATGATGGTATGGACATCCAACCATATCAATATGGCTAGATAGATGACGCTAAGGATTTCTATGTGGTTGGGGTTGGATCCTTGAGGATATGTTGACAGGACCCTACTGATTTTCCTATGGAAACTACCTCTTAGCACATTTATATTGAGAGTTACATAATATGGCGTACTAGTACAACAAGAGTGTATCAACTGGTGTGTTTCTTTTGCAGATATGGGCCTAGGAGAATATCCCAATGACTAGACTTATGGTTGAGCAAGATAGGTTTCCTCACCATCCATATTTTGATATGTACAATGAATACATAATGCAACCCCACCTAAGAAAGTTGGAGTATTGGAGACAGATTCTAGATGATTGTACCATGGTAGTTTGGAGACCATACTTGGATTGTGAGGCTTGTACTTCTCATAGAAAAGAGGTGTCATTCTTATTCATGAGAAGGTATATAATCAATTGTACACATGCTACCATTGAGAAATTCATTCAGACACATGTATTATCATAGTTCAATAAGATTCAGGAGGTCCCATAGGATATGACCGCCTATGCCTAGACTTGCAATGAGGAGGCATAGTGGGGTATGTGTATTGCATACAAAATTATTGTTCAGAAGACTTAGGGATTAACTCTAGTTGAGTGGGACCTTCAAGATGATGTGACAGATGTTACTATGACTAATGAGTATAGACAGTACTTAGACTAGCATCCCTTCCTATGACTAACTTCTCCAAATGAGGTATCTCTAGGGATTGAAGATCTAGAGGACTTGGATGATGATGCTAGTGGTAGAGGGGGATGAAGAGGAGGATGAGGAGGTCTTAGGAGAGGGGACTACTAGAGGTGTTGGCCAGGATGGAGGGTAGTGGAGAGATAAGAGGACAGGTGGGGGTGGGGTTTTAGGAGTTGTGGGGGTTATTGGGGAAGGTGAGGGAAGGAGGTTTAGGATGAAGGTATTTCCTCCATGGGTTGATCCTAGTCATATGATGAGATGAGAAAAATTACCATAGGCATAGGGTGTTGGACAAGATGCACAACAAAGAGTTGTGGGAGCACAAGGAGATGAACAGGGTGGTAATGCTTATGGAGCTATGTTATCACATTTCAGATAGGAGAAGATAGAGTTTAGGACTCAAGTAGTTGTTTTGGAGTCCCAGGTATCTTTTTTGGGTTTCTAATAGAAGATAGAGATAGAATTGTGAGGGAGATAACTGCAGACATGGATATGGCTCTAAGGAATGTAGCATACCAGGGATGGAGATCAACATACTATCAAGCTACATATTTTTTTTGTTCTTGATATCACTTAGATATTTGTGTCATATTCACAACTTGTGGCATGGACAGAGGCTGTCACTTCAGTGACTACTAGAGTAGATGGTCCACGTCTAGCTGGTCTCAATGGTGGAAATTAGATTTGATCTTGTGTCATGCTTTGATTTTGTTTATATATAGCTTGACTCATTGATATACCAAGATGTCAATGTACTAACATACAGATGATGTACTCTAATACTTTTTATGACTTATAATTACTAATTTTAATCTCATTGTACTCTTTAGCTGACACATGATTGAAATATATATATATATATATATATATATATATATATATATATATATATATATATATATATATATATATATATATATATGTATATATATATGTATATATATATATATATGTATATATATATATATGTATGTATATATATATATATAATATATATATATATATATATATATATATGTATATATACATAATATAT